>JAQFYH010000787.1:0-11142 GCA_034694405.1 Scolopendrellopsis subnuda
TAAAACGAATATAATACCAAAAAAACGTGAAGAGTAACAGAAATCCCATTGACGCTAATGATAGGCATCCTGTCTGTGGGATGGAAAATCCTTCCGCGAGCGAGCCGAATTACCTTACCCGTAACCGACTATAGAGAGGCATCAATTCAGGTTTATTACGTCGACATCATTTACTAAAACTGGAGTGTTAAAAGAGGGTTTAGTAGAAACGGGAACAAAATTGGTTGCCCACAACTGGGCAACTAATTTTTTCCTAAAATACTATAGGGCTATAGTTTTGTTCAGCAACATTTTCTCTATGGACTGCTGATATGTTTATTTCTCCAATTTACCTTTCGGTATTATTTTAAAATCGGAATGTTGTCACGGCGTTCGGTTAATATCTGCCACGTCGATTATCTGTGCGCCATAACAAATTCCGATTTTAAAATAATACCGAAATGTAAATTGGAGAAATAAACATATCAATCCGTAGAGAAATTGTTTCTGAACAAAACTAGCCCTAGTTTATTAGGATAAAAATTAGTTGATGCCCGTGCTTAAGTTTCCGCAACCAATTTTATTTTGTTCCCGTTTCTACTAATCCACCTTACGTCGTAATCTTAAAGTTTTTTGTTGAATTTAAGAACTTCTGGGTAATTTAATTTATCAGGGGGGGGGGGGTTAAATTTTGTATTATGGAGTGATTTCTGCTGATTCTTCTAAACTTGGGTTTCATAATTATTCGAATTGTTAGAGTATTCTATTTTATATTTTCGTATAAACTCCAATCAAATTCCTTAAATGCGTCCCACGACGACAATATTGATACGCAGGTCGAAAGAAAATACTGTTATTTCAAGATTTCGAATTTTAATTTAATTTTTAATAAGCTTATTACTCAGGTTTTATACAACTAGTATATAAAAGAGAAATATCATTAGTGGTTGACAAGACTTCTTCTTTTAAAGAAAACTTAGTTTGTACGGATTGCCGAAATCAATGATTGCGAACTGTTTTCTTTTCGTGAAACTATAAAAAATTAAAGAAAAATAAAAGAAATGAGGCGAGTCTAAAAAAAAGGGGGTACATTCTTAGGGTTGCCAATCTTAGCGTAATTTCGGGACCTTGCCATATTTTGAAATTTTCGCTAAATTTTACGATCTAAAATACTTACAGTTCTATAAAGAAACAAAAAATACGTAGAATGATGCATTTGCGGAGGATAAAAACGGATCATTTATTAAATTAAAGCACAAAATTTGACTTTTTTTTTCAAATCTTGGGTACGCTTTAATTTAATAAATAATCCGTTTTTATCCTCCGCAAATGCATCATTCGGGGTACGTTGATTCTTTATAGAACTGTAAGTATTTCAGATCGTAAAATTTAGTGAAAATTTCAAAATATGGCAAGAAGTCCAGAAATTACGCTAAGATTGTCAACCCTAAGAATGCACCCCCTGGAATTCGCATTTCTTTCCTTAATAAGCCAGTATTTCAGACCCTAATTTACAGTTTGTGCGTTGTGCGACATATTCGGGTTCATTTTTACAGCGAATTAAATTGAGATTTTTAATCTTCTGACTCATTGTGTAGATGCTGTGGTAAAAGAACGCTCTTTCTTCTCGATTTTAACATGTTACTTTATTCTCTTTTTTTGCAGGAATTTCGTTTCAAACCGCCGGTGAAGTCGTCGGATCCTGATCCCGACGTGATAGCGAAGAAAGACTACAGCACGATATGCGGCATCACGTCGAGTGATATCGACAAGTATTCTCGCGTTATTTTTCCAGTTTGTTTTCTCTGCTTTAATCTGACCTATTGGACAATATATTTGCACATCAGTGACGACATGCCGGAGGATATTGTTCCTTTAATTCCTCCCGACTAAAATGGGCCTTCGAAAAAATAGCAAAAAAACAAAAACAAGCATAAAATCTCTAATAAAAAAAAAAGTTGTTTAATTTTTTTATTAGGTTAATTCCTATACGAAAATTTATATAGTATATTATAATAAAAAATTTAAAAGATTTAGAAATTCTGACATAAATATAGGGCTTAAATGTTTCTCCCTATAGGTGCTGTGATCAATATAAAAGGGTGTTCGATTTAAACATTTGTACAAAGGTAAATAAAGACCGTGATGGCAATGAGTAACGAAAGAGAATATAAGAGAATAGGTAAAAAATAATAATATATTTTGGATGTGTATAATAGAATAATAATATGACGCTTGTAATGGCTCTGGACAAACGAGTGATTCAAAACAGTTTCGCTAAAAAAAAGCAGTTTTATAAATCGTATAAATAAGTATAACACACATTTAAGACGAATTGGTAAATATTTTCTAACTCTTGGTTTCATTTTCAATTCAGAATTCCGCCTGATAATTGATGTATATTAGACGTCATAAAAGATATCAATTGAGAACTTTCTGGTTCGCAACTAAGAACTGGAACTCAATTGAGAACTTTCTGGTATTATTAACTCTGCATATGGTCGCGCAATGCGCACTTCATTCGGCGATGCTATCCTCATTGGTTCACAGATCTGATAATGGTATAAGAAGCTACGTTCCTCTAGCATATGGCACTAAAAAAATGCACAGCAGAGAAATGTATTACGTTTTATTTTTCCAACTTCAAAATAAACGACGTTTACATAAACCCCATCCATATAATAATATTTTATCTGTCCTTCTGATATACCCCGTAATTTAATTTATTTAGATATAAATTTTCTAAACTGATTCGCTTGGACATCAAAGCTTTCATTCGTTATCATCTTATCAATCAATTGATGATGCGCCCTGAATCCGCCTGTACAGATTGTTGCGCATATGCAAAGCCTTTTTGTTTCCAAGAAAGTGATCTATAATACGGAGCATTGCAAATTGCATATCATTCGATTTCCAGAAAGAATGTTTTAGTGCAATATTAAAAACGTTTTTCCTCCTTCTAGGGATGTGCGAATATTCGAAAAGTTCGGATATTCGATTCGATTCAAACATCGAATGCTGATTAATCGAATATCGAATATTCGATTATGTTTCGAATATCACTTGGTAAAAGACATTTACTCAATATTATAACAGTAAGTTTTTGAAAAAAAATCGCCTAGTTTGCATAAAAAATTGAATAGTAAAGAGAGATACGGCATAATGCTCCATAATATTCTACATAGGCAGCCATAATATCCGGAAGTTTTGCCATAGTGTCCAATTACCTGACTAAAACTGTCGTAAATTTACAGTATTCGAATGGATTCGAATATTCGATTCGATTCGAAAATTTACTATTCGATTCGTATTCGATTCGAATGAACATTTTACTATTCGCACAACCCTACTTCCTTCTTCGTCTTGGCCGGAAAACTTTAAAAAAATTTCACGCATTTTTATTTACAAAGTAAAGGATCAATGAATACGGTATGTACTGTATAATAATTGGTAAATAAACTGAAAAATTAAAATGAATGACCATTGACCAGAGCAATATAGAAAGAAAGAGTTGTAAATAGTGTAAAATATTTAATTCAATGACTGTGTAAAACCGAATTCCTTACTTTAAAAATTATAACTCCGTATAATGGCTGGGCATAAAAGCTGTAAATTATTGCTACTCCATACGCTAAATATTGTTAATTTAACTGTATTTTATCAAACTTTTACATAATATATTTATCATTTTATGAACAATCTTCCTGTATAAACATTATTCACTACATAATTCAGTTTTCCGAAAGAAATAATGTTGTTTTCGGGAATCATGCTGAGTCATAAGAAAGAGATGGCATAAAATAGGGACGAACAAATAATTTACAGAGAAATATAACGAATATTTAGCTTTAATCTACGTAGATTAACGACATAGAAAATTTAAATCTTGAACAAGATCAACCGGTACCTACGCAAAGTGTTGAGAGATTAAAAAAAAAACCACCGAAGTGTGAAAAGATAATGAAAAATAAAATACAGCATTTTAATGAATATTATTTTAATTATTCATTCCCAAATTCAGAAGACAAGTTAAAATAAAATATAAAATTTAATTAGATACAGTAATATTGGCGGGGTAGTTCAATATGGAAAAAAACACTAGAAATAATGAGTTTTTTTGTGCTTTATACTTTGACAGAAACTTGCCAGTGAACGGTTTTTATCGTGGATGGAATGTCCAGAGTCAAGTCCCAACAGTCAAGCAATCATATAGACTGCATACGATACATTTTATTTTGGATTCTTAGTCCCTCTGGTCCCCAACCACCCCCACCACCCCCATCTGTAATGATATTAAAATGAAGAGAATCAAAAGGGTAGCCTTCTTAGACGATCGGGTAACAGCTTAAATGCAGTTGTCCGGGCCCGTTGCACAGTCTCTTTCGACCATCGGAGTAAAATTATCCTCATAAATCATAATGATTAACGATTATGACAAAACAAATTAAGGAAAAAAAATCGTTATTGGAATAATGTAAGAAAATCATTCTTATAAAATATTGGCAAGTCAAGCTATTGAAACAAGAAACATTATTAATAAATTAGAATAATTATCAAAGTACACATACAATAATGACTACTGAATTTAGCAGAAAAAACGTATATTATGTACGATAATAGGGATTGCTGTGTGTCTAAAAAAACTTTTACAAGTTTGAATATAATAATTAAGAATTAAGTAGTTATGTATAACATGTATATAACATAATGTACTATATTATAAACTAAATAACATAATGTGTAATCTCGATTATTTAATTTTTAAGAAAATTTTTATCATCAAAATAACGTGCCAAAAACTATCACGGCCAAAACCGACGCCTGTAGAGCCAAAAAAAAAAAATAATAGAATAAAATTATGATGTTACAGTTTAAATTCCTTTTTTTAAATTTTTTTTACGCTTGTATCTGTAATATTAATGTGTAGAAAAAAACGTAGCGAAAAGAGGACATTTCTACGAATAATTGCTCCAGCATTTACGAAATCGTATAGTTGACCATAATTTACTTGGAATATACGGTCGTTACGAGCTTTTATTGAAAAGCCGACTTTATTTTATTCGTATGACATCGATTAATTACCATAATTTTTTTAACTAACTATATTCAATACGAATATTTTATAATACACCGGTCCGGTATAATTTTTTTCATTAGTCAGTTTGTGGAAATAAAAAATTTCACGACTTCTATAGCTCCTAACTTGAAACTTCGGACTTCGAACTTCGGCTAGAAGTCTGAAGTAAGAAAAATCCTTCTTGAAGTCTGAAGTTTGGCTTCTAAACTTTATGCCGAAGTTTTTCTTACTTCGGTCTTCTATAGGCGAAGTTCGAAGTCTGAAGTTTCAAGTTAGAAGCTAGAAGTCGTGAAATTGTTGATTTCCACAAACTACTGATCTTAGAAAATTCATGACAAGTGCGTGAATTGAATGAATAAATCTCTCCAAACAAAAGAAATTCCTTTGTCATTAAATAATAGGTAAATAAAACAAGGTTTTTGTTTTGGGCCAATTGACGAAAAGTGTAAATCATGTTCTTTTCTTTCTTATACGGGACTGAATTAAGAATGAAGATTCAATATCGTTCCGTCCAGATGCGTTGAGTGCGTAGATTCGACTCAGTACAGAAGCACCTCACAAAACCATAAAACACTCACTCTTCATTCTTATACAGTGGAATAAATCAGATTTAGACGGATTGCACGTCACTGCATTAAACAGGCCTAAGGAGTGAACTAAAATAATAGACTCCGCCAAAAAAAAAATTGCAATCTTTTGGAGGGCACAAATAATCCCCTCTGTTCGCAGCTTTTCACGCACTGGATAATATTATTTTGATACATTCCAATGTTTTTCTTTGCTTAAATAGGCTAATAAAATAATACCCCGGTAGATCATTTCATTTTTTGTAAGTTATTTATAATTATTAATTAAGTTTTAAAAAATGAGAAATCATTTTAAAATAATAATTATTTATATTAATAATAAATAATAATGCCGTAATAATGAAATATAAATAATAGATTCCAGAGTAAAAAAAAATTATATTAGGCTAGAACTAATATATTCCGCATAATTAACGTTATAGTATGTAAATTAATATATATTTTTTTTTCTGTTAATAAATTGCATTTACAGTTTTTTATACTTGCTCAAAACAATGAAGGAAATAATAACTTACTTTATAGTGTATAGATAGACAACATGCTTTATTAACAGTTTTCGTGTTTAAAAAAACAAGAAATGAGCGCCATTTGAATTTTTATTTCATTTTTTTGTTGCGCAAATATACAAATTGTTTCTAAAACAAGTTCGCGCGATGCCGGTCTCTTGTACAGCGTAAAAAAAAATAAAATGTTATAAAAAGTTATTACGATGGGAAAAAATAAAACGGGCACGAGAATATGTTATAAATAGAATGCAGGATAAAATTCAGATTATTTTTTCATATAAAACAAAAATTAATGAAATTTTATATTAAATATTATATTTACACGCCCAAGACTGTGGATTAGCAGTGAGTAAAATCAGTAGAAATGGAAACTTTATTTCTTAAAATTTTAGAAACGGAATACATTTTTGTATCTTTTAATTCATGCAATTATTGAATGTAAGTTTTAATTCCCTTCGGGAAATATGTAAGAAAACCGTTTTCAATATACGGTACGATCGATATTTTAAGCAGAAATTAGTCTGTTCTAACAGCATTTGCATAGCTCATGCTCAGGTTCTACCACAGCGTGGTACGGTATTGAGCTTCCCAACAATTCTGCTCCCATAACGTGTGAATTTGAGCTAAAGTATTTACCTGCAGACAACGGCGTAAAGAACATCTTAGAGTAGCCAACTTGCGAGTGAACAAAATTATAAATTATCCTGAATAAATAAAACTATACAGAAACTCTATCCAGATTAATTTTTTTAATACAAAAAATAAATTATTTACAAGAGTTTTCTTATGTGATAAAGTTTTCATTTTATTCCCAAGATTCTCTCACTGCTACTCGTTTAATCAGTCTTTGTTTATCCATTTGCAAACTGTCGGCTTAAAAATATTTGAAAATATACGATTTTTAACATTAATAAATTGACTGTGTAAACTAAACGATGTAAATCTGACCTACAAATATTGACAAAATTCCTTTTGTGCTACGGAAATATTTGACTGTCATATAAAAGGATGACAGAGTACGGTAGATTCGAGAGTTGCCAAATACAATTTCAGTTGCCTATCGATGCCCTGTGTAAAAAAAAATGGAAAACAAAAAGTTTAAAACATGTACATAATAATAGCTTAAATCTTAGATCATATCCGCAGTATCCTATATCAAAATAATGTACAGTATTATTACAAGAATCAAAATTTTGACAGAAAAAAAAATTAATGGAAAAGATAATACCTTGAAAGTGCTAAAAGTAATTTTTATAAAATGCTAATATCTACCAAAATAAGCTACAAACACTTACTTATTATTTTTGTTTAAATTACTACAAACAGAGTTTAAAATAATATTTCTGGAATGAGTAAATAATTAAATCGAAAGATCTACCCATGAGAATTATTTCTTAATACTATTACACAGTCGGCTGTGCACAACAACCAATAGCTTCTGCATGAGCATTAAAAGACGTATTAATGTGTAAGAGGTTAATACTGTAAGTTATTATCATTTTGTTTACTTGATGAATGTAAAACATAAATGTATTTTATTATGAATCTAAGAAGTATCACTGAAAAAACATAACCGGTGTGAATTAAAGGACACAATAAAAGCGTAATTACCCCGCTAGAAACCATAATGTCAGGAATAACTTATCTTGAAATTGCTGTTATATAGAGGCTATACCTTTTTCATCTACGTAATTTCCTTAATAAACCAATATATACAGTATAAACTATATTATAGTAATAAAAATAATAATCGATGTAATAAGCATTCGTGTACATTGTTATTTTTACCTTTTTATACCAAGAAAATCCAAAACGATTGACAGAAAACAACAATTCAAAAACCATGAGAATGATGTGATACGATTCAGCATTTCGAATAAAACTGAAAATAAAAAAAACCTTATAGGCCGACATGTTTTAAGACGAATTTTTTTTTAATAAAATAATAAATTTTAAATGTGATAGATGCAATTATTACATTGAAATATAATTATCATAGGCCTATATAATAACTGTAAACCCTTTAGGGTATAAATTTTTCGTTGTAAAATATAATATAAAGTCATTTAAATCATGTGATTTTAATTTTTCCCGATATAAAATAAACTTTGCTCATGTAGAAAATAATAATTATAGTTGTACAGTACTGTATATAAAATAATATATTATAAATATGATATTGCCTATAATATAAACATTTTGTATTAATAATTATGAGGATATAATTATGTATAATAATGTTATGTTTTCCGCTATCCAGTTTATTTTGCTTCCAGTGATCTATCCGAATTATTTTGTAGAATATAAGCGCACAGCTGGGCTTATACTTCATAACGATTTAATAAGAACACTGATGATACAATGTGTCGAAGTTATAAAAAAAAACTAACTTTTAAAGAGCACAGATTTTAAAATCACCGAGGAATCATTGTACAGACAGGAATATTGAATAAAGTCTTAAGGAAAAAACAACGATTTAATTTGAAAATAATTTTTATTTTTAAAATTAACCACTTCCAAAAATTTATGGGTCATCACACATTTTCGAGTAAAAACATAAAACCTCATCGTTTAAAAAAAATGAACAGAACGTTTTGTAAAAAAAAAAATCTACCATAAATCTTTCTTTTCATAAGATTACATTTTTCATAATTATACTGAAATTTTGGCATAACTGAGGATTGTAAGACTGTAAAACTATACACCTATAAACATTAATCCAGTGGTCATGATATAACCTATAACTATATGTTTTCAACTTTCGGTAAATAAACTTATGAATTTTTTTTTATTCAAAAATTGATCATAGGATCGATGGAAAAATGAGATTAATTTGCCAACGAAAACCGCTATGAACCATCTCAAATTCTTTCGTTAGCTGTATACAGAAAAGAGTATAAAAGAGCAGACACATTTTAACACAAAAACGAAAAAAAAAAATTCTGTTAAAATAAATAGTTATACATTTTACCTAAACGTAAGAATAAGTTATTATTGTATTAAATTTGTTGGTAGTCTAGTCAATAAAATAATAGCCTCTAAAAATACAAAACCAAATTAATGACATTCATAATCTATACATTTTTTACGATGTTGGACCATATGAAAAACTGCATTAACACAACAGAAGAGTTTTAACGGATGAAACACAGAAGAAATTTGAGCGCAAATATTTATACAGTACAATCGAGAAGTCTTCAGTGTCTAAAAATTAAAATTCTTGTAATATAAAATAATACTTTTAATGTAGTAATTTACGTAATAATTAGATATAATTATTATCTGTATCACTATTGTCTTGGCACAGGCGATTTTACTTCTGCGACGTAACCTACGGAAAGTGCAGTTCAGTTAGTTACGATTGTTAACTTTTCTTTATCTTACGTCAAAAGTGCACTCTCACAGTGACCAAATTAAAGAAAAACAAATCCTACTCTGCTTCTATGTTATGGTCTACGTCGCCGAAGAACTAAAACGCACGCTTGGACAATAAACTTCACTTTTAACTGCAAAAATGTTTTTGCTGTAGAAAATTCAATATGCACACACCTGATGAATTGGTCAAAATTTAAAAAAAAAGTAGAGAGCTTGAAGGAATTGAGTTAAAAATAGGAACATGTACGTAGAACAAAATTCAGATTATACGGTGTATGTCTAATTATCGCATGGAAAGTTAAGTGACAGAACAGAGCAGATAGAGGGTTGGAGTTGCAATGGAGCACTCAGCTATAATCGAGTCTTGTGGCCCTAAAATCTATATGGAGAGGCAACATGCGTCGGTTACTGGACCGCTGAATGCGTATAATCCTGATAAGAGCATTTGATTCGGGGAATTTTCGACGATGATAATGCACAGACTCAAGGAGGTGCAGTTAATTTTTTATTATTTTTAGAAGACATACAATGCT
The DNA here is from genome assembly GCA_034694405.1 of Scolopendrellopsis subnuda. Taxonomy (NCBI): domain Eukaryota; kingdom Metazoa; phylum Arthropoda; class Symphyla; family Scolopendrellidae; genus Scolopendrellopsis; species Scolopendrellopsis subnuda. Next base: position 10,058 of record JAQFYH010000787.1, read on the forward strand.
CAAAATTGATATAGATGTAATAGTTGAATAGAAATCTTTGGAAACTGTAATGCTTTAAGAGAAAGCTTCATTGTAAATAGCTCTGAGGATTAAAAGCTGAAGAATAACAACTTTTTAAAGAAAACAATTTAAGATGCTATTGAAAAAATGTGACGTAACTTATCTTCAACTAAACAAATTCATTTTTTTAAGTATTTTGGAAGATACGGTACGAATTTGCATGAGATTTTTATCTTCCCGACTAGTTTCGTCCCTCGTTCATCTCACGTAAATATTTTTCATCGAATTCGTCAAAAAGTTTAATACATTCTTTGGCATTGCAAGTGGATAGCTACGTCCCAAAACATTGAAGAAATAGTTTTGGGTATGTATTATATGCATTATACCGGGTATGTGTATTATAATACTTAAATAGGATTGTCTAGATTTGGTATTGGCATATAAGCATAAAAATAACAGTTAATTTTAAACAGTTTCAGATTAAGACATCTTTAGAATGAATTATAATCCCCCAAAACACTCTGTATTATTACTCCTTATGAGTTTTATAATTTATTACATGAAATCCTGAAAAATTTTGAACCGTAATTAATCTTTCAACAATATTTTTCTCCTTAATTTGCATTTATCACAGAAGCAACTCTTTCATCCGTTGTTTGTTTATTTAAAAATTCCTTCGTAAGTATTCAAGATTAACACAAACACACTAACTTGAATAATAACATGTCTCTTTTTTTTTTAATGTGAACATTAGGCTCAATATTTTATAGAAATGATTTCATAAAACATCTCTACAAATTTGAAGACCAAAATAATCGTATTTTTTTAACAACAATATTTTATTTACAATTCTGAAGCTTCAATAATCACTAGAAAAAATAAACAAACCATAGTTGTAAATTGAGTTAAAAGATATATTTTTAGAGCACAAAACAGAGCACGAGAGTATGACGAAGTGCTTCACTCTGCCACGGTTTTCCTTTAAGTTATTGGGCATGTGGTATAGTCTGTTCGAAAATTAAAGGCCCCTGGAGTTAAAGTTAAAATGCTAATATCTCCAGAATCCCTTAAGATAATTCGACATA
>JAQFYH010000788.1:0-11142 GCA_034694405.1 Scolopendrellopsis subnuda
CCCAAGTCACCTAAAGCCGGTTAGGACCTGTGAGAAGGGCGACCCCCGAAAGGGGCATCGCGCTTTTCTGGCCAGTAATAGAGCCCACATAACCGGCCCGGAGTGCAGTCGGTCGGGTTTTACGCCTCGAAAACCCTGGTCGCGATAAACCACTCGACCGCCGACTCCATCTTGTCAAACATTATTTTGAGCAAAAAATTATCAATATTTACGAATAAAAATTCATTCTGTCGATGGTGAGAATTTTTTGGCGCAAGATGCGCATGTTATAAATAACAATGGGAGTCTTAGATTTTATTTCTGTTGCAGAATAAATTAGAAAATGGGGTTCAAAATTAGTTACCAAAACGTGTGTAGAAATTGAAATTAGTTTTCCCCCCATGCTTGTAATTTACCTGTATTCTTTTGTTGTGGCAACGCTATTTTAATAACATATCAATTCGTAGTCTACAAGACGTATGAAGTTAATCCCCGATAAATTTTTTTTTTGTAATCGATTGCCGTCGGAATCCATTCCCTGGTGGATTTCTGGTCGGAGCAATTTCAAAACATCGGAAACCCTCTTGTTCTTTCTCCATCTATTTTTTGTATCGCTGTTACTTGGAACATAGTTCGATCGTTTTTTGTTTTATAGAAAATATTGTTATGTATCTGTTGCTATAGATTTTTATTTATTAAAAATGTTTGTTGTGGAAAAAAATCCCTTTAAACCCCGGTTTTTTAAAGTACCGTAATTATTATGTTCAGAAATAAAGAAGTGCTTGATTTTAAAAAACTATAATAATTATACACTGTAAAACGTAATAAGTTGTTGAAATGGGTCTGCCGCCAGCCAAGTACAAAAAATATGGGGCTGTAACCTATTTTTCCACCAGCGTCATTGAATGAAGCAGTTTGAATCAATTCTAACTTCAGTTTCTCTTCCCTCCCCCAATATTCTTTAGTTTCGTCGTCCTAAGTTTTTTCCCCTAATTCGTAGTAGCTCCTATTTTCCCCATTCGTGATTTTCTTTTCAATAAATATCCTATTTCAAATTTTTATATGTATTTTGTTGCATCTTGGAAGAAGTGAATAAGGTACCGAATCATGGTTGACAAGGAAAAAACGAGTTTTTATTACTAAACGAAATAAGAATTGTACAGTTTTAAACGCCTATAATAATAATGATTATTATTATTATTATTGATAACATTATTATAGCTAAATAAATGTTGATATCAAAAAAGAATAGTTGGTGAGCTTACATTATTGAAGAATTTAACCCAGGGTCTGGGACGGGAGGTGGGGCTGGACAGAGATCACAGTCACACTCTGCATTCAGGGTAACATCGTCACGCCAATAAAGCAGAGCATGTCGTTGCTGAGTTTCAAATTATTTAATTTGCTTTGGTCATCAACAATCGCGAGCCGGAATGGATGATTCAGAGTGTGAGCTGTCAGGTTAAGTCTACGTGGGATCCGGATAATCAGGGTTTTACAGTACTGTATATTTTATTCATAATTGTATACGGGGTACAAAAACTTGTGTTCATAGTTGGGGAAATAAAGAATAGCGAGAATAAAAATACTTCGTAGTAAAACTTTGGGGAAAAATTCAGGTCTGGGAACATAATTTTTGTGAAGCATAAATTATTAAAATTATTGCATATAAGGATTTTTAAGTAAGTAATGGGGTATAAATGTTAACAGACGCTCATAAAGGACGCCTTTATGAGCGTGTGATTTTACACAAACTGATGTAGAGAACCACCAACGGTTTACTTTTACTTTCCTACTTATTACGGAGGGGGGGACGTAAACATACATTTTGGACGTGTGCTACCAAGAGGACCATGAAGGTACATGGTCATACTGAGCGATTTTTACATTAGGACCTCATTTTGTGATAGTTTTTGAAATCAAGCTGTGATTTACATGCCATATTAAAATTCAGTTAATATTGTAAGCATTAACAAGAGTCGCACAAACAGAAAACAAAAAAATATTACAAAAGGTAAACAATAATAAGTTAACATAAAAATATATATAAAATATGCACTATATTATAATAGTTATGTAAATAATATACGATCGAGATACAAAAATAGAAAACGTTTGAAACATTGCACTGGGAAATATTGCACGAACACGATTTCTCACTCAGTATTTGAATCAGTTCTTACATGTCAATTAATTTTTTTTACAAAAGTATGTTTGATGTGGGATAATGACTCAAGTCCCCACTCGACATACTTTAGCCAGAACCAACATTAACTGCCGTCCATTCTTTCAACTGAAATTCAACGAGAGAGTATGGTAACAAAATGCTAGATTAAAGAACCATTCACGAAAAGTACGAGAAAGCGATCGCTGTCACATTATATAAATTTATTGCAAGAAAATCGAAGGAGTAGTAGTTGGTTTATTTTGGCGCTCTTCTCCATAGCACGGACTTCAAAAAAGTAAAGCGCTATGATCACATCAGTAGCAGTGGAAGACCAGATTTTTTTTTTTTCTCTTTACACTATTCTGAACCAGTACTTCAATTTTTTTTAACAAGTTTCAAACTTATTTTGAATATTGAAAACACGAGTTCTAAATTCAAGGAAAGTTTTGGCTATTATATGATACATCGCCTTCTTAGTAGTTAAATCTGGTACTTGTGACCTAACACTATTATTATGCATATAACATTAATGGGATTATAAGTTTCACAGGGCCCGCCGGCCCGGGATATTTACAAATCAACGTTGAACGTTAACTACTCCCTACATATTATACATACCCGTTCATGTACTGATCAACTTTTTGGTCAACAGTTATTCCGATTCAATCTTCCACCTTCAGGCAAACAGAGCGCAGTAACTGCATCTTGGCATCACTCCACGGTTTCCACAAGACCTCTGCTTCGCACAACTCGGGCTGAAAATAAGAATTCAGTAAAGAAATTGTATAACCACGTTTCACTTTTTTACCACAAGGAATATCTGCCACGTAGGTAGGGGAAGAGTAGCCAGAAATTTTTTTTCTAGAGAAGGGAAGGGGAGGGGGCAAACCAAACAGAATGTAGGACGTTCCATTCTTTTACAGAAATTTCAATACTTTTGGACCAGGGATATATGAAATCCTGTGTTTACCATTGAATCAGCACAGAGAAAAATTGAGATTCAAATGTCTGTTGCGTGGGTCAACATCGACTAAAGACCTGCTTGCGTAAGAGAACACATCTGATTGGTAATTTGAAACATTTGCAGGCAGTGACAACATGGTATATATATTATGTGATCGTTGCGTTTGACTTGATGAAATGGGTTTCATATCCCAAAGTTGTAGGTCTGTGTTTATATGAGTAAGAATGCACATAAACCGGCCCACTTGGCTCCAAATAAATTTGCATTTATACCCGCACCCCACAAACGAGATGTTTCTTATTGGTTATTTTAATCAGAGAAATAGGGCAATGATTTGGAAGCAGATTTTTAAAAAAAAAATAATGTGCATCATAACGTACCTTTATAGTTTTCACCAACTTGCTGGCCATTTTCTTATTTCCACACGAATCATTAGAAACCAATATTGGATAGACTTTAATCTCTAAGGCATACTTAACTCCTGCAACAACCTAAGAATTAAGAGTTTTTTTTTTTTAAAGATTCATACTTTCTTGGTATTATAAAGAGAAAATTGCAATCTTCACTAACCTGTTTTGTTCCCCGAAGCAGTTTGTGGGCCAGCATAATGCATTCGTCATATTCGGCGTTCTTCAACTTCTTTTTATGAATCTGTTGAGTTGCAAACTTTGCAGCCTTGGAAACATGTTCTTCTTTCAGTTCTCCCTGAGAAAGTTGCTTTTTACCTCCCATGGCTGGCAGCCCCTTGGCTTCCCAAGTCAGCATCACGACCACGATTATGGTTAATGACAGCAGTAACTTCATTCTCATGAGTAGTGGCGAGACCACTGTCTGTCAAACCTGCAGAAAAATTTAGTCAATATAATATACGGTACCGTAATATAAATTTTTAATATAATATAGTATAATTTTGATTATGCATCATCAATGTCTTTAAACACAATGTGATCAGAACTGAGCCATATCCAAATCCGACCTTAGAAGAATCTGGTGAGGCAGTAGGCTACCATCAGCTCGCAGCATCTTGATTTTTAATCTCTCTCATATGGCCTTGAATATCAGAATGGGAGATAGGGCCTACTGGAATGACTGCAGCAGATGGCGTGCCCATCCATTAAAACAAGAGCCACTTAATAATGTGGGTTTGACTCGAAAAGCCATAAAAGTCTCGAAAAAAGTAGGATAGGCCTACTTGAAAAGCCGAGGATTTCGAGAGAAACAAGATCTGCTCCGTGATCAAGGAAATGGCACATGAGGAAGTAATGAAGGCATCGGGTGTTTACATCCATTAAAACTGGTTTAAACATAGGATTTTACTTTCAAAATTTGACCAATTTGTGAAGTAATAATAAAATAATTCTGAGGTGCCTGAAATGGCTTCATATTTACCTTAAATCAAATTGGTGTCATGGAAAAAAACCCAAAAAAAAAAACCTTTTCTCACGTCGCAGCCCTTTAGATTTTGAGCTGCCAAGTGCGACGAAAAAAAAAACTAAAGTCCTAGCTATTTTTTTAAATAATTGTTTATAATTCGTGAAGAATATTTAAAAGTATATGTTTAAAATAATATTATAAACAATTATTGTTTACATTTATTTTTAAAAGTTTGTTAAAGAGTTGCCAGAAGTAAAACATATCGTGACTTCTATCTTGACTGAATGCCCCAGTCTATTTATTTTTACGTCATTTTTGAGTTCTGGAATCAGACGAACACAAAATGGAATTCGGAGATACGAAAGCAGAAAGTGAATTGCACTACGTTTTTACCAACGATCCGGTTAAATTGAAAGAGTATGTTTATTCCGACGTAGAAATAACCACTGAGCAAGACACTAAACATAGTGGAATTGTGTATACTGTCGACCCCGTGTCTGGCGGGTAAGCATTCAATTTTTATTCTTTCTTTGGGAAAAACAAAAACTCGGAGAGCAGAGAAGCCTCCGATTTCTTCGGAATAGTAGGCTATCTGTCTATCAAATAAATAGATGTTAGTGTCTGCCCCATGTTAAATAGACTAAAGAAGTTATTGATATTAAAATACTTCTGGTTTAAAACTGTCACTGCATCAGCAATCAACCAATAGGCTATACCGTGGAAGGCAGAACTTCTTTCATAACTAACCAGTAACCTGGCTGGCAGGCCGGACATAAACCATAATGAAACGAAACCTCTTTACTTTGTGAAACCCTATAGCCAGTGATGGTTCATGGTTATGCTAATGGGGATTCCTCACATTCAGAGCTATGCTATGAGAAGGTAGCTTGGTCGTTCCTGGGTACTGTCAGTGGCAGGAGGTGGCCTCTGGCCTGTGTATCAAAAACAGTCTACGCTACCTCCTTTTTTCATCATTAGGTGAAAGGTACATTATACTAAAAAATCAGGTACGGTACTGTAACATCTGCATTCTGCAGTGGAACTGGGATTTCTGCCATGGAATGGTATTAGTGTCTTTTGCATGGTACTAGGCTAGCACCTTGTACTGTTGTGGTAAATATGAAAACGGGATACATACATCTCAAAAATGAAAAATCCGAATATCTTATGGTACCTCATATTCAACTACCAGCTTATTCTCTTGATTTAAGGAAGTTTAAATATAAATCACCAGACAATGGGGTTGATAGACTCGGAAAGCTACAGGCTAAAACGTTTTATCAACCTTCTCTGCATCTCTCATTGCAGATCTAGTTGTAAAATTTAATATGTTGTTTCTGATTACAGGTTTATCCTGGTGAAATTTGAAGACGAGAAGCCTGCGCATATAGAGATTGTCATGGGACATGCCATCAAGGACGTAAAGATTTCTGAAAGCAACTGTTTAAAATACAAAGAGGCTGTTGACAGCATGTTTGCATTACACGCACCCGAGCTGTCTCCTGAAGAAATGAACAAGAAACGTGAAAAGCTGTACGCTTGGCTCTTGCAAAACAGAATCCCAGTTGATGTGGACAAGGAATCGGGGATATTAAATGTGATGGAAACACTGCAAATTCATCCACCGTATTCCATCGATTCTTGCATAAGTGCGAATGAAATTGTCCTAGGAAAAATCCAGAAGATTGTAGAAACTTTGCCAAACGATTTTGAGGCGACACCAGATGGAAATGGACTTGTTTAGGGTGTTTTGTTTCAAAACTGTAAATTTTGACGATGTTCTATTGGGCGTGATGTATTTTTATTATGGGTGTTACTCCAGTAACACCAGGGGTAGATAGGGAGTTTACATGTTCCTATAGACCGGGGGTTCTCAAGTTGTCCTATATGCCGGGCCAAAACCGGGTTTTCTTAAAGCTTGTTGGGCCGCACGCGGTATAACCAGCAAAATTTCGCAACCAGACCGGGGGTGTAGATTTTTTTCAATTTTAAAGTTAAATTACAGTAATGCAGTTTATCGTTATTCGGCCGCCGGAGGCGAAATTTTTTTTTCAATTTTAAGGTTAATTGCAATTTTCGTTATTTATTCCCTTTGGGAGTGATGACTGATCTGACTGATCAGTTCTCTAGTACAAATTCCGTTCTGCGGGCCAAACATTATAGTTTCTTGAAACCCTTCTGCGGGCCAGGAAAAATGACCTCGCGGGCCGCACGTCGAGAACCCCCGCTATAGACTCTGTGTGTACAATGACGGAATCGCTATAGCGACTTAAAAACGTTCACAGATGGCGTTAGTGTCATTCTTAACATTCATATGTGAGGTTTCAAAATTAATTTAAAATAAAGTTTGCAAAAATTAAATAATAAATATTAATATTTTGGAAAGCTAATTAATTAAGATAATTATTAATTAATGACTTACTAAATATAGTGAAACATTGGCAGAATAAGTAAATAATAACGTATAAAGTCGGCAAGGCCTACAGCGCCATCTGTGTCAATTTTTGGTGAATCTAGAGCGGTTCCATGGGTAGGTTCCTCATACTGTAATCTCTCCCTATCTACCCCTGGTGAAAGTGCGACACAAATACGAACATGTCTAGAAAAATCTGTCGTAGACACTATTAAAAACGACATCTTTTTTTTTCTTTCCAGGCAATTTGACCTCCGCGTGCCTCATAGTTGCTCCAATACCTCTAGTAACGTGTTAATAAATTTACTTCACCACATGGGAAAGAACGCCGAAGCCAAGTGCATCGCCATCAACCCTTTGCAGCCGGAACTGCTGGCCATCGGTGCCAACGATCCCTACGTCCGTCTCTACGATCGCAGGATGATCAAACCCACCGTCATCAACTACCCCAAGGATCACCTCAGCCGGTCAGCGTGGGAGAGGCACTCGTTTCTGGCCGCCAAGGAAGAAGACAATCTGCCCTTAGGATGCGTTCAGTATTTCGTCGCAGGTATAAAGCTGTTTTTTTTTTAAATTTACGTTAGTCCCTATCAAATTAACAGGGATGGTCTCGAGTGGTTTAGCGCGCTTGCTCTTGACCCGGTTTTTGCGGCGTAAAACCCGGCCGCATCCACTCCGGGACAGTTATGTGGACTCGCTGACTGTCCAGAAAAGCGCGCTGTTTCGCTTCCCCTTCGAGGTAACTCCCACCTCCCGCCCAACAGGTGTATTGACCTGTTGGCCCTGCCTTTAGATGATATGGATGCTGATTTTAAAAAATGAGGTTTTGAAGGTCGCTGTAAATCTGTCTCTTATTTAACTCATCGTTATTCATTTGTCGTTCGTTTTTGACTGATGATCCATCTGAGATGGATATCAATAACGCTTTCGTTTCCTAATTTCTAGGTCACTTGCCACCGAAACTCATAGATTACAAGAAGCGCTATCGGACGTTAGCGTCGACGTACGTCACATTCAGTCCCGACGGCAGGGAACTCTTGGTCAACTTAGGCGGCGAACAGGTCTACCTCTTCGATCTGAACAACCCGCGATTTCTGAAAACCTTCGATCTCCAGAACTTGTTTCCGCAAATCACCAATGGTTTCTGTAAAGGTAAGTCGCTGGCCGTGCCATCTTTTACTGTTTTCATTTAGTCATTGTTAAAATAATGTTTTTTTTTCTTTCTTAAATCAGATATTTGCGGAACGTCGAACGGATTCTGCCAGAGCGTTTTGGGTAAGAACGTGAGCAGTTCCAGCAACGGCGTATCCAAGAGATTACAGTCTGAATCTGACGAATATCCTCACAAAAGGACGTAAGTCATTTTCCTATTTGATCTACATTAGTAGGTTACCACCAGCTGGTCACAGGGTTGTGACCTCCTGTTTCCACTAAACACAAACCTGAAAGTTTCCATTTTACACCGAAAACCCACTAGTCGCTGTGAACCGTGCGGTTCAAACTAGGATGACCGGTGGATGGGCGCCCCCTGCTGCGCATACGAGAAGTTATGGCAAATGGTTGGAAAGAATATTGTTGATTCAGTGATGACGTTTTTCTTTCAGTTCGCCAATCAAATTTACCCAGTTACCTAGTCGTGCCGAAATGCTGAAGAGCAAGGCCAATCGTGCGTTCGAAAAGCAACAGTACACGGTTGCCATAGTCTATTACAACGAAGCGTTGCAGGTCGCTCCGAACGCCGCCGTTTTGTACGGCAACAGAGCTGCCGCCTACATGAAAAGGAAATGGTAAGAGCTCTGCATTTATACTGTGCCAATATTTTTCTTTTTCATTTCACAAGTCTTGTATGGGTAATACGACGGATTTATGTTGTCCCGCAGAAGTCCTTTGTCTTCGAGAATATGGATTTTTCATAATCTGAGTGATTTTTTTTGCAGGGACGGCGACGTTTATTCCGCTTTACGAGATTGCCAGTTCGCGCTGCAGTTAGATCTAAATTACTACAAAGCTCATTTCCGGTTGGCGCGGTGTCTTTACGAACTCCAGTGGTCACAGGAAGCGTTGGATTGCTTACAGGTATGCGACACCCTCACTGTTATTTTACGTCTGGAACGGGTGGGTTCATCAAATCGCACGGACATTCTTTTCTATCAATTTCTAAAAGGAATTTTAAAACCAGTCGAATCGATTGCTAAATTTTTTAAAACGTGCGTTACAAGTCTTGCAACACGGAATATATTTTCCAATTGTTAACCATCTCCACTGAACGAACGTCGAAAGTAATTACTCGTACGTCAAAATCTAAGATAAAACTTACCTTCGTGAGAACCGAAACGTCCCTCGTTGACGGTGGGACGTCCAATTTTATTTCTAAAATAACTTGCAAAAAACCTTTTTGTTATTTAAAACAGCTCTTTCAAAAAAGATTTCCTGAACAAGCTCAAAGTCACGCTTGCGACGGACTGGAGCGAGACATAAAAGCGGCCATGTTCTCCAAAACAGGGGCAGGTAAGATAAACTGTGGAACGTTTATGCAGGGTTGGCATGGAATTCCCCAGCCCAGAAAAACCCACTAAGAAAAACCCACTTCATAAAATATATGTTTAAACAGAAATTTTTTCTCCCATGTATCTCTAATGCGTCGTTAATATATTACAGAGTAATTGCTTAATAGTCATACTTAAAATTCTTTAAAAAAAAAAACATCATTATTTTTGGTTAATTCAGTTCTGATATGGGAAAAACCCACATGGGCTGGGTTTTTGTAGAAAAACCCGGGTTTTTGCCAACCCTGATATTATGGGCCGAAAATTGACCAAATATTTGCGGAGTTATAATGGGAGTCTATGGACCAAAAAGCACGGGGGAAAAAAATGAAACCCATTCTTAACTTTGACTGAGAGGAGTAAATACAAAATATTCGTTATTTTTTTTTTTTTCTAGATTCACAGACGCCGTTCAGCGGGTTCGACGATGGGATTGTCCACTCGAATCGCTACGTCCGCCGAACAACCGACCAAATCTTCTCGAACCGGTTCCAACGAGAACGATTCCCTCGAAATGGGGGATATCTTCTCCCCGGTCCGATCGGACACTTCGGAAATCAACTCCAACGATGACTCCCCCGATTTCACCAGCGCCTCCGTCCTCAGTTACAAGTCGGGGATGTTGTTTTCGCCGCTGAACGAGGAGGACGACGTCGAGAATTCGAACGTGGTCCGGAAGGAGGGATTCATGACCAGCAGCGACTCCTCGGAGCCCAACGGCTGGGCCGGAGGGGCGATCCCCTTTCCCCCCATCGAAGACAGCGTTTTCGACGAGACTTCGCCCATCGCCCGCATCGCGAACATGACGCCGGAAGACAGGCGAAAGGAACACGCCCGACGGCTGTTGCGACGTCGCAGTTTCGACAGTTCTGTTCACCTGACTAATTCGGGACCTAGACGAGTGCATAGCGACGTGGAAACGTCGTCGCAAGGGGATGTTGGAGGCGATATCGGCTCGATAACCAACATAGATATTAAGGTAAAATTGATCAAGGACTACGACGCGGGATCAGGGTTGGAGTGATTTTTTTTTATTTAAATCGAATTTTTTTTTCATTCTTAAAATTTAAATCTGATGTTTTTGGGCGAAATTTTTGGCCTATGTGGAAACTTGCAATGTTTTATTTAGTACAGATTAATTTGAATAAAAATAGGGCCTACCATTTTTGCTTATTTTTCTCATTTAAAAAGTGAACTAAATCAATTAGGTAATTTTTTTAAAGTTAAAAAATCCGTGAAAATTTATTTTTTTCTTAAAGTTAACAAAAATATAAAGCAATTTAAATCAAAACAACTCTGCATGGGATCATAATTGTATAGGCTGTAGTAGCATCACCCCTCCCCCCTATTTCAAAGGTGACAGAAGTTTACTTTATTCTGTCATTTAAAGGAGGTAAATTATGCATTTATACCATGCATGTACCGTATAAACGAATAAACGCACTGCGGCCCCGAAAATTATGATTAATATTTTCGTGCATTTATACATAAATCAAAAATTAATTTCTCAACAAATTCCGGTTTTCTTGATCGACTTCCCGTGTTTAAAATACATAAATTAGATCGAATTCAAGGATTACTAGGCCTAGGACCAAAAAGTAGTTTTTCGGTAATGGTCTTATTCTTATATGCGATCCACCGCATTTTTGCGATCCACCGTACTTTTTCAAAATTGTATTTAATTTCACGCGCGCGCGGC
>JAQFYH010000789.1:0-11136 GCA_034694405.1 Scolopendrellopsis subnuda
TTCCGAATTTTTTTCTCGAACTTCCGCCAGGTGACATATAATTTTTTTTTTCGATTTCATACTATTTGATATCTTATATTTGCATAAAAAAAGTTTCAGAGTTATGGTATTACTTTGAAATTTTTCCATAGCGTGTCATTTTTCACGAGGAAGATATCAACACAGCAGGCTCATCTTCGTTTTCTTTCTTCTTTTCTGTCTTTTCCTTTTTCTCTCTCCCATCTTTTCTTTTCTTTTTCTTTCTTCGTAGAATTATAGCACTCGGGCTTTCATTACGTAGATTTGGTCAGAGCTCAGAGTAGAACCATAGAGTCTGCTATTAATATCTATGGTAGAACATTGTCCAGATTCCAGCGTCGTCGACTTGTAATATGAAACGGTCGCTACATTTCTACGTTGTATGAGGTAAGTCCTTGTGCTGAAGATGATACTTGTCAGAACTAAAACGTCTAGTATCAGTCGGCGGAATTAAAATGACTGTAGGACCGACGATCGAAAACCATTGTTAACTACTACCGTATTATGGAATCTGGAAATGGGATTCCAAATTCCTCTAGTCTAAATAGTCTAAAATATTCGGATGATTTCAATGGCATCAGAATATCGCTAAATATGTTTTTGGCCAAAAGAAAGTGCCCAGCAACGACCTTCAAAAATACTGTAATGACGAAAAGAGGAATGATCTGCGCTAATTTTTTTTCTCTCAGTACATTCATCCAAAATGTGATATAGTTAAGTTGATATATCCGACTTGGGTTGGGTAGCCAAATTCTCCCTCCCTTGTGATTTTCGAAAACTGATGATTCAAGTCTGGATGTTGTTTTTTTGTGGGTTTCAAGGACCTCATTTTTCTACCGTAATTTAGCGCTTTTCTGATTCCATCTGTACGTCACTACGTTGTTATATACGTTCACGATTGGTGTGGACGGGGGAGGGGGCGGAAAGTTTTTATATAACTTACAAGTTAGTGATTTTCTTGATCCGAAAATAGTCGTAGTGACTCTCTGTACGTACTGTACGTAGTGTACAGTACAGTAGTTTAGTATAACGTTTTGAACCCTCAACGCAAGGTTGTTTTCTCGATAAATCTGTCTTACTTCTTGTACCAGGAATGTTCCTGGGCAGTTTTCAAACGTACACCGGTACACGAAGTGTGACGTAGCAAATAAAAATGTTAGATCGTACCTTCGTTTCAGTTTACAAAGTTTTGTTTTGATTACGTCACAGTGCCAAAACTCTTTTGTGCGAGGTCATAACTTTTTATGATCCAGTTATTGGATTCTTGGCCGTCGGAATTATAAACGTGCGAGAACGTGTCTGTGTAAAAAATCTCAAAATATTATACAAAAAACCAATAACCACCTCGTCTTGCAGACAGTTTACACATCCCCGCGCTGAATATCCAAAACAGGAAGTTATAAACTGACCCAGTTTTTATCCCTTCCACAGGTTTTTCCAGCGCCGAAGTGTAGCATAAACTTTGGGACGTGGCTTTTGATAGTCTGTCAGCTGCAAGATGGGAGGGCTGTTAAATTTGGGGAAATGTTTATTTTTTTTTAAATGTACATTTCTCTTTTCTTTCTCGATTTGGAATTCCGAGAAAATATTTACTTAGTGTTGCATTTCGCAAATGCCTTTTGACGTCACAGATGTGGCTGAATGGCAGGAACGCTAAAAGATCTTCCATGATTGCAAATGATGTTTCACGCTCGTGGTGATTTCCATTCACCGCTTTTTCTTTCAAGTTTCAGAAGATAGTTTTCCGATTCTCTTCCATCAGACCGGAACAGTTCAGGTCCTGAGGGGAATTCCGAGGCCATCGTCAGTCTGTGAGCTGGGATTCTACAGAGTATGCCCTCCTCTTATGTTATGGCTTTTGCACACCAAAGCTAAAAAAGATCCCTACCATAACATCGCATTCTGATCGCTGCTCAGAACGTGTTTGCACAAATTGCAATATCGAAGGAATTTTCTCTAAACTCGCGATGATAAAATCAATTTCGTACAACCAAGAATCCATGACATTCTCGGTACAACGCAATCGTCTACAGTGCGAAACAAAATGCAAAGCATTCGAATACTCTGCACAGTGCGCACCTTGCCGTAGGTTTGTTATACAAATTCAGGATTGCGATTTTCTGTATAAAAAATATTCCGCGCCCAGCAATCGTGCCAAAGATTTTATCCAGGGGAGTATAACTTTTTCGAGATCAGTTTGATGCCGAACAGAACTTTGTTACGAGTCTGCATAAATAATATTTTAGTTAAAGTAAAATATGATAATACGCCATAACTTATATCTAGTTCAGAGCATGTTGAATTGTTAACGGCACGTTCAGGCACTCGGTGTCTGTTTGAACACGAGAGACGCGCAAAGTTCGTTGCCTGGCTGGACCTATCCCAGATTTTTCTGGACCTAAATTCACATCCATATTTAGGTGTTATTTTAACGAAATAAGTCTCTGTTGCAGTTTTGCGTTGGTACGTGATATAAACCGAGAAGAGGTCGTACGTCACCTAGCTATAATTAAATTAGTCGTAGCAGTCATTCATTTGAGTCTTTAATGAAACTGAAACTTTATCCCCGCTCTTGACTCTCGAGAAAAGTCAACTACACGAAAAGTTCTAGACGGCATTCTTCAGTTTGAGATTTCTCATTCAACCGTACGACTTTCGCCAGATCACATTTCCATCCTCTCATGAACCAACCTGACGTATAGAATGTAGAGATCCCACGATTCCCACCTACGGAAAACATTACTGCATCCACCTAATAACTCCATCCACCTAAGTTTCAATTCCCCAAAAACTGGGTAATGCATTTCCAAAATATGTAGCCTACTCGTAAAACTCAAAGGTAGTCCCACTGAATTAGGAACATTATAAAGGTAGCAATACTCGGGAAATGACAATGTGTTTGTAAGTTTTGATTTATTTTATTAAGTTACATCAGTACGTCTCGCCTAATAATAAGTTTATTTGCCTACTGACTAGTGGTTCGTGGTTCAAAAGCCGCACTTGAATGACATTTTAAAATATCGCAACTGAAATACCATCACGCATTTATTTTAGTGTTTGAGGTGGGAAAAAACATCTTTCATTAATTTAAACTTTTGTTCTATCGACATCATTGCTGTTATGTAACGTCTGCCTTTATACTGTATTATAAACTTCGTTGTAAAACGTTGGTTTATTAATTAACTATCACAATATAGGACGGCGATGCCCATTTTTTTCTTTCTTTTAAACAAAAGAAAAATGTATAAATAATATCATTTGCAACATGCAGTTTTCAATGGAAATTTGACAAGTTTAAAGTGTTTATTGTTTCATTGATGCCAGTCACGTAATTTAAACTTAGAAGAAAAAGAATAAAGAAGGTTGTGTACTAGGTACAGGGTGACCCAATATGGGCATATCCAACTACAATATAAGTGTTTCATTATAATAATTATATTACAATTTTTGAGCCAACTATTTGATAACGACTTAATACTGTATTTAGACGTAGATTTGTTTGGTCCAGCAGCAGGAACGCCAGGCAGGATGGTGATCCAGACATGACTCCCCTGATTGTTTACTTTTTGGTCACCCTGTATGATAAAAACACCGGGAGTGGAATGCAAGCGGGTATATAAAAACTTGACAATTAGTGTACCTAAGAAACCCGTGGTGGTGGTGGGGGGGTTCCGCCAGGGGCGACGTTGAGGTATATCAGCCACCGTGATATTAAATCGTCGAGATGATAACATCAGCATCATGCAGATTCGACATCGTATAAAACGTTGAGACCCACCGCGAATTAATTATTTCTTGTAGGAAACGATATTTGACACCTTATTGGTCGGTCACGATAGAGAAACGCACCGTTTGGCCGAGAAGGGAACTCGTCCGAGACACTTATATGCTAAATGAGAAGCAGGAGGGCATAGGGAAGGGGATCACTGCTTATAGGATTCCCGCATGTCAATTTGATACCGACAGAGGGCGATGCGTATCATTCCTTGTGTGTAGCGCCACCTGTCAGTGTGATCCAGAAACATATAAAACGATCGCAATCATTTGGGCGACAGAAAATCCCATTCTGTCCAAAACCACCTCACTGCTGTATTAAACTACCCGTAATTAGTGACGACGAACACGTTCAAGTTTTAGAAGTAGTTTCTCTCTCGCTCTTCATACGTTCTTTTTATCTCGTCGTGGAGCCATAAAATTGCCTTTCTAAACGTTGAAATGGAATAATTAAAAATCCAGATTTATTGTTTTATTATCTATCATGAAAATAAAGATGCAATAAGCACGTAACATAACCACTGCTGAATCAAAGAGTACAAACAACAACACAATGTCTGAGTGGCTGTACGGTTTGATCGTTGCAGCGCGCACAAATTCAGGTGTGCACGCCGATTTACCGTATATTTCGAGTAAATATTACTAAAAGTGTCCTTTCTCTTTTTCTTGCACAGCAGTTTGAGTCTGACGGGGGAAGGTGCGGAGGATGTTCTCAAGGCTGCAAATGTATAGGAGAAAAAGGATCCAGGGTAAGTTCCAAGAATGAAGAAGATTACGGGGTCACCGTCCGATTTACTTTATTGCAATATATTCTTCACGTTCGGAAAGGTCTCGTAGGACTCGATGGAACAAACGTTATCGAGTTACGTCGTGATTCATCGTTTAGTTTTTCCCTTCATTCGAATCTATGGAGATGGCACTCGAACCCCCAGTCGTCGGAAGCTCCAAAAAGATTTGCTAGTGATTTCGACTTCGATCGAAAGATCAGCAGACACGAGAACAGGTTCCCGGGCCCGATTTTCGTCTTGACTTAAGTCGGTGACGTCACCCATTGAATTGCCATAAAAACGGACTTTACTGAAAGCGTCTTTATGGCGGACGAAAAGTCTGATCTACTGTAACTTGTAGCAAAATTTGAAGGAATTTGAGAAGAAACTACAGACAGAAGAAATTTCGTTGTGTTACTTGCAGGTTCATCTTTCTTCTTTCAGGGTGTACACGGAGAGCCGGGGAAACCTGGACCTACGGGATTACCCGGGTTCGAGGGACCGGAAGGTTTGATTGGTCCGAAAGGTGATAAAGGTGAAGGGGGGCCGCAAGGAGCCAGAGGACCGAAAGGTGATAGGGTAGGTATAGTGAACTGTAATATTCCTGGAAGGATATTCGTCAAAAGATAGCAATTGGGGGGAAAAAGATAAAATATTCTATTTATTATTTCGTAGCAACCACATTGCGTGAATCATAGATCTGTCTTATTTTGTCATCACGCTAATTATGCTCATAAATACAGCTCAGGAAAATCCTGCATAAGTTATGATTAAATAATGAAAATTGTAAAAGTAGTTAAAATTACAGTACCGTAGCGTACTTATTCAGTTGTTGGATTATATAATTGATTGTATTTTAATTTTCAGGGTAAAATGGGAATGCCTGGTTTTCCCGGAATTCCTGGATTACCGGTAAGTTAAAATGCTCAATAGCGTTAAAAATATGGAATTTTTTGGCTGTGGCCAAACTAACGTGTTTTTCTTATCCTTTTCAGGGAACACACGGACAGATTGGTCCCCGCGGGCCTCCTGGTTTGGACGGGTGCAATGGAACCGACGTAAGAGAAATTACTAAACTTTACCTTGCTCGTATTTCATCCCTCTCACAGAGCTAGATAGCGAGATGTATCTGTTCACTGTATCTTACACAGGGCCTTCCCGGCATTCCCGGTTTTCCTGGAGAACAAGGACACAGAGGTTATCCGGGAGTTCC
The DNA here is from genome assembly GCA_034694405.1 of Scolopendrellopsis subnuda. Taxonomy (NCBI): domain Eukaryota; kingdom Metazoa; phylum Arthropoda; class Symphyla; family Scolopendrellidae; genus Scolopendrellopsis; species Scolopendrellopsis subnuda. The sequence continues at coordinate 5,773 of JAQFYH010000789.1, forward strand.
AGGACATAAGGGAGATAAAGGAGAACCAGGAATTGGTAGACCGGACTTTAAAGGACAAAAGGTAGGACAGAGTTTCGGATTCTGAATTTTGTTAACTTTAGGATCCGTAAATTATGTAACAATTTATTTATTTTTTTAAGGGGGAATCTGGACGAGACGGCGTTCCTGGGTTATCAGTGAGTAAGAGTTTTCTATTTACAAAGGAGCTGCAGTGACCAAGTGGTTAACTCACCCCGCTCGTCAACCTGAAGGCTCAGAAGGCGGAGGCGGAAATTTTGGTTGAAGGTTTTCTCTTTGAATTTTGGGAGTTTGAAGAACTGCGATAATCCGCGCTCGTGTCGACTGTGGCGCGTTGAAGATCCTTGGATTTTTCCCTCTTGGGAGTGGAATAACCTCCTTTACTTATACCTCACCCATGGACTCGATTCGGGAAAAGACAGCCCAGAAGATGTTGATGTACTTTAACTTATGTTTTAGGGGAACCCCGGTCCTCCAGGTCCACACGGAATTAAAGGAGATTACGGAGATCGTGGTTATCCTGTAAGATCATCATCTGCAACTTACAAAAAAGTATTTGCTGTCGCTGTGTTTCGATGTTGAAGTTCATTTTCTTTAATTGTACAGGGTCCGCCCGGTCCAATTGGACCGCGAGGGCCTCCAGGCCAGATGGGAATCGCAACGGAGGGACCGCCGGGAGAAAAAGGAGCAAGAGGGCCTACGGGAAAACCAGGCCCGCCGGGACAGTATCACGAGAGAGAAGAATGCGGAGAACGAATTATAGGACCGCCAGGACAACAAGGAGAGAGGGGAGACAGGGTAATTCATTCGTCAGCTGTATAAACTCATTTGCGAGTCGCTAATTCGTTCTCTCTTTAGAGCTGTATTCCGCACCACTTCCCTGACTTGAAAGATTTAAAATGACGTGCGCACGCGGTTGATGTTGTAAAATGTTTATTCAAGCGACATTGAAGATAATTAATGGGGCGTTCTTGTATTAAAAATGTATTATAAGTGACAGAGTACAAAGAAGCTCAAACTTGTACTATGCGTAACAGAGTATCCTGGAATTTGAACAAAGACGCAATCGTTTTTCAAACGAAGAACGTTCGGTTGAGGAACTGCAGTGACCGAGGGGTTAGCTCTCGCTCTCGCCAATCTGAAAGTTCTTGTCCCCGGGGAGAGCAAAAAAAAAAAGCCTTGGTAACCTTTTAGTGATTTCCCCGAACTAATCGGAGTGTAAGGGGACTTCGTTTCTCCGTGCTCATGTCGATTATGGCACGTTTCTCTCAAAAATCATAGGTTTGCGGAAACTTCTCATTGGCAGAATGATATCTCACCTATGGATCCGCCACTGAAAATTTTTATTGTTTTTATAAACTCTGACCTCGGTCCCTGAAAGGGTATTGCGTGTTTGAAGCCATTGAAAAGTATTTCTATGCAATCTAACTCCAAATCATATAGACTCCTCAATTAAGATTTTTTGAAAATTATTATTATTTTTCAAGAACCTTTAATCCTTTACTGGTTTAAAAAGAGACTAAAAAATAATAGGCCTATCCATACAGAAAAACAAATCTACGCTAACAATAAAATAGCGGCTACCATGTTCTGCCATTGTTTATTTAGGGTGATCCCGGAGAAAAAGGAGACAGAGGTTTTGACGGATCTCCTGGAATCATGGTAAGTTTTTCAGAATCACAACGCTTGTTCAATAAAAAAATAACCGGATAGTTCTGCTGTTGAAAAAATTCTGAAGAATGCAGCAACTCGGTCAAAATTATTCCTAATTCAGTAAAATGCTCTTTTTCAGGGATCTCCGGGAGATATTGGTATGAAAGGCGAGAAAGGTCTACCAGGCGTTCCAGGGCCAAGAGTAAGTTTGTTAGAAATAAAATAAAAACCCTGAAATTGACAGGGAAAACAACTTTTTAAATTCGAAATAAATTTTATTTCGTAGGGTAAAGACGGATTACCTGGACCCCCCGGCCCCCCTGGGTTTAAGGGAGACAGAGGCAATGACGGACTTCCTGGATTGGAAGGTTTAACTGGATCCAAAGGAGACCCTGGCGATTATGGAGCAAAAGGAATTCAAGGTCTTCCTGGTCCACCCGGACCTCCCGGGGTAAGTTTCTCGCAAGAAAAAAAAAGAACAGACCGCGAGTGCAGTGTGGCGTAGTGGTTAACGTGCTCACCTCGTAGTCGTAAGATCACGGGTTCAAACCCGGCCGATTTCATTCGGGAATGTTATTGTGTTCATATATTGCACGAATATACCATTTTCTGGAATTCCCACCGCCCTCCCCTGACCTAGGGGAGGGTGGCTACAAGTGGTAAGGGTGTGGGGGGAGGGAGAATAGAGTAAAAAGAGTAGCCTACTGCATAGTTATGGTTTTAATAACCCAAGTACTGCAGAATTTAAAATAATTCCCTCTGCGAGAAATAGAGGAATCTTAATAATTCCGTCCTTACAAATTGTAGTAAAGATGGCATACAAATATTGTACATGCCTATGGACGCCATTCTTATTAATTATGTTTGTTTTATATTTATTTATCGAATTAAGTTGTATATTTTTATTTCAGAGCGGAAAAGGCGTGGCTGGACCAAAGGGAAACCTAGGACCCCCTGGATATCCTGGCCCGCCAGGACCTTCGGGCCAAGATGGATTTCCTGGATCTATGGGAGACAGGGGACCCGGCGGTCTTCCTGGTGGACCTGGCATTCCGGGTTTGCCGGGAATAGAAGGCTTTCCAGGACCCAAAGGAGATAAAGGATTGTCCGGACTACCTGGTAAGAACGTAAATATTTATTTAATTAACTTGCTGGTATCTTTATTATTTCCGCTAGTGACTGGTACTTCGGAGCTGGTAGATAGGGTATCTATTCAATATAAAACTTTAAAATCAAAGTTCTAATCTAATATTTAAAAATTCAGAATATTCATAATCCTTCTGGTTGATACAGTAGATGTCTGCATTCCTTTTTTTAGAAGGTTCTTTTTTATACGCGCACTTGTAATAAATAACTTGAAATTCTATTTTAATAAAGGTTTGCCGGGTCAAATTGGAACGCCCGGGTTTCATGGACCAACGGGAGCAAAAGGAGAACCGGGACAGAAGGGAAGTCCAGGAATATCAATCCAGGGACCGCCAGGAATGGACGGTTCGATCGGTTTGGACGGTCTTCCGGGAGAAAAAGGAGATTCCGGTCCACCTGGACCTAGAGGTGCTCCAGGAGATTCAATGTTAGGTCGGCCTGGAGAACCGGGACATCCCGGGAGAAAAGGTGACAAAGGTCTCGACGGCAGGGCCGGATTCCCTGGTTTGCCGGGATTACAAGGGACAAAAGGTAGATGAAACACAGTTTTCTTAATATCCTCACTTAGTCCGGCCGCCGTGGCGCAGTCAGCTAGACTGATCATTATCGCGGTCACGTCGGGCCTGGGTTCCAATCCCGAGTAAGGTGTTTGTGATTGTCAAAATAAAAGTTTGTTTGAGACCTTTGATTGAGAACATATGAATGAATGCACAAAATATGTACGAACGGCGAGATTTTTGTTTTTGTTTAACTTCGTCAGTCCCGTTCTGATTCCCCCACTTAGATTTCTGTTTTCGTTATGTGTGTTTTCATTTTCCGTAAAAAAAAAAAATGTTTTGTACATATTTTATATCCACCGGCAATCGGCGTCAATTATTTGTCCGCTGGACACGGGAATTTAGACACGGGTTACATTAATCCTTGGTAATATTATTAGGCGATCGAGGTGGATCGTGTTTATCCTGTCAACACGGAGCGAAGGGCGAGAAAGGAGACCGCGGATTAGATGGTCCGGTTGGACCCCAGGGATTGCGAGGAGAACCTGGTAAACCGGGAGAAGAAGGCCAAAGAGGGGAGGACGGACCTCCGGGTCGTGCCGGTCCTCCTGGAAAAGAGGTAACGAAAACAACGTTTCCGTTGCTACAATTTATTATTGCAATTCGAGGAATCAATAATTGTTTTTTTTTTGTATATTTCAGGGTTTTGCTGGTAGACCTGGCACGTCTGGACCCAGAGGTCCGAAAGGAGATCCTGCCGTTCTATCTGATAAGTATCGAGGTGAGAAAAACATTGAAAGAATTCGCAGCAGGTGGCGCAATAAAACAATCAGAACTGCCAGTTAGTCAAAAATTTAAAGCTGCTTAGTCCAACTTATGATCGATTAATTCCGCTTTATATCGATATTACAGTATCGATTCGTGCCACCGTGGGAACGCAATGCAGCGTCTCTCTATCGACATGAGACGCCGATAGTGATTATCGATTTTTGTAGGTTTTGTGATTACACGAAACCCCGGTTGGACTATGCACCTTTAATGAGGATATAGGGCTAATGAAACAATAAAGTAGTTTTTTACGCTTACGTCATAATTAAAAACACTTGCTCGTTAACTAATATTTTTTACATTAAAAAATGCATCAGCCACCTGTTGGTATTATAGTGCATAAACCTGTGTGTGAGTCGAACATTATTAGGTCACACCGCATCATTCGTTTATGATACCAACGTACTATATTTTTACCTCATATTATTTCTATTATTATGTTTCGAAAACTCCCGCTTTCCGATCGCGCCGTGTGCGTACTACAATTTTATTGATGGATGACGTCACGTGAAAACCCTGCCGGCGGCGTGTGCGTGTGTGTTGGGCCGAAATCATGTGCAATAAGAAAACACTTTTTGGAAATATTATGAAAAATTTGATTTATAAAAAAGCCATATAAATTTAGACAGCTTCGATTTGACGAATATGGGGGAGTTGGCGGGCAATTCCTCTCGACCGTATCTCGTTACTAACCTGATCAAATCGCGCTTTACGGTGACGACGGCGAAAAACGTCCATCATGGCACGTCGGGTAAGTACGTAAATGAAAAAAAAAACGTTATTCGTCCCGTCACAGAGTTTTCGATGGTGCACGTGCGCAATAATAAATATATAAAATGAAAAATACGATTGCACATCTCGTACGGTATTTCGCGTCAGAGGTACATCCTATTAGGTGGATAGTCAGTGGATTATACAATTACTGTATGTAGCACGCAATTCTTATACAACATTTTTAATGCATATCTACCTCTTCGTACCGGTATAAACTTTTAAATTGAGCTCGCAACAGATATCGGCACAAAACGTCGGTTGCGACTAGCATCATAAGCAGCTACGGATTATGTAATTTTTTTTGTCCTGCGATCAGTTTGGGTCTGAATTAAAGACGATTAATAATAGTCTTTAATTCCCAATAAAATAATGTTTTCAGAACATGGCGCTTTACTGTTAGCGACACCAGCAACCAGGAGGAAATGAGTCTATTTCATATTACAAATTA
>JAQFYH010000790.1:0-11130 GCA_034694405.1 Scolopendrellopsis subnuda
CTTTGCTCCTCCTTCAAGTCCATTTTTTCATCTGTCAAATTGTAAAAAAATGTCGTATGCGATTTGTAACATGGTTCGACGCGTGCGTCTGCTACTTTCGAACGCCTGGTCCGAATTAAACGAAATTTTTATGGTGAACTCGACTAATGCTATGGTACAAGAAAAAAAATCACGGGCACTGTCCGTTCGTTTTATCATGTCTAAAAAAATCATGGCAAGTCTTTCTTGAACAGCCTTCGTATATTAAAACAGAACATTTTCCATACTTTACAGTAGATTTTTTTAGAAACTGTGATTAAACTATTGGTTGTGCAGTTACTTATATTATTAAAATTTGTTATGCTCTGAAATTAATAAATAAGTAATTGAGAGCTCCGTCCTAGTTTATCCTTTGTTACTTTCGCTTAAATGTTCCGTTTCTTTTATTGAGGAATGGAAGTTGAAGAATGTGTTCTTTCAAATTATGACATAAGAGCATATAATAGCAACTGACTAGTGAGTATAGTAACAATAAAACAGTCATACTGAATTGTAAACGATATTGGCATTTCATCAACGTGTGATGCTCTTTCACTATAATATTTTCCTGTCAATTTCTCAAAAAATTCGGCTGACATTAAAATGTCTAAAGTTGTTTTCCTCTCCTTTATTGTAGTCGCTGACATGAGATACCACGTAAGAACAATCATTTTTTGGAATGAATGAATGAATATTCGGGGTGTCAGGATGAGGAGGGAAATCAAAAAGTAAGGGCAATTTTGCCATAACTTCTTTCTGATATGTGAAGACATCGCTTTGGTGTACATCAGAGGAACTACCATCTTAGACAAGTCGACGTATGATCGGAAATTGAAATTACATTAATTATAGTCATCCTGCAATAACCGTTCGAAAATGGCGGCACAGTTTTTGGATTGCACCGCTCCCATTGGATTATATGGAATCAGAGCAGCGTGTTGTGATTCGATTTTTGTGGTTCCAGTCGTTCCAGAGGATAAAACCATCCGAAATTTCACCGAAGAATGTAACTGCAATACTAAGAAAGCAGTTTTGATAAAAAGAAAGGTGTTCCAGTGGACGGAAACCGTTCCAAATTGGGGGAGTGTCAAAAGACACTCATAATGCAAAACAATGTCTTTTGTCAAAAGACATTGTTTTGCATTGGGGCAGTGTCTTTTGACACTGCCCCTTTGGAACGGTTTCCGTCCACTGGTACACTCCTGAATTCTAACCCATTCTTGCAGTAGAACTTTCGATCAGATAGATTTCTGTCAGAGTATGATGCTGTTTCAATTAAATTTATGGTATCCAGAACATTATACTGCAGTATAAACCTTGTTTTCAGACTCCAATCAGCTTATAACGGCATGATTAATTATTGTATCACGATCATGCAAAGAACGTATAGTCAAAAGTTTTGTTTTATATTTTGGAGATGGGAAAGTGTTATTTTTCTTGCTAATATTCTCCGTAACACAATGAAAAGAGGGGGTATTTTGAAAGCAGATATGACTTAGCACATTGTTTGATGTTGTACACGCACTATAGCAGTGTTGATATTGTAAGCATCTATTGACGTGCAGGATTATTCCCGAAACCTTCCAAACACAAGAAAGCTACAACCCGCACTACATCTCAACGGTCAGCATCTATAGGGAAAACAAAATGGACGCGCCCGTTGCAATATCAGAAATAAAAAGTAACTTATAAAACGGCCAATTGAATTGGCTAAACTCTCTTTTCACACGACAACCTTGCAAAATTTGAACAATAATAACTAAATCTTACAATTTTTTCTGTTACATTAATTAAAGTGTAAAGGTAGTAGATCAGTTGGAGAGGCTACACTGCTTTATTCTTTTTACAATCAAGTTACAACCAAGTACGACTGATTTGTTTGAGTTTTTTGCAATCTGCGAATTTTATTGAAAGTAATTTTGCAAAATTACCGCGGTTTTTGCAAAATCCCAATCGTGACGCGACTCTAAATTAACGTTCCTTTCTTAACTTAAGGATGCGATTATACACTTGCTGAGAGCTATATAGATTCTTCCCTGGATGTCAACCAATGACAAACTGTCTGATAAAAAAAATTATAGCATTTAGTTGACAACCAGGGGGCGGCACAAAATAGAAAGTATAAAATGCACTGTTACGAACAACCAGACTACGGTTTTCAAAATCATCCGACAAAATTCATTCAGATCATACCGCGTTCCTCCTTAACTGTAGCGTTACCCATCTTTCCCTAAAACCAAATATTCCGCCGCGACTGCCGATGATTAACGGCATACCACGGTATTGCCTCCGAACGAGGTCTCTGGAAATATCCATTATAATAGGTGGTTGCTGCCCGGTAGATGCGATATTGATGATTTATGATGGGGTTGTCTATTGCGACAGTTTTGTGTGGTTAGCCATAATCTATTACCAACACAGTAAACTGCTAACACAGTAGCTCAACACACACAATACAAGTTTGTAATATACACAACGGGTCCAAAATAGATTGATGGTCGGGGCATCAGCTATATTGTTCTCCTCCTCCTCATATTCTTTCTTTCGTTTTCCTCATTTTTTTCTTCTTCTCGCTTGTTAATACAAAACTAAATGATAAAACACGGATATTTTATGTTATAGACTTGTTACAAAATTTATTCTGACTTTATGAATTATTAAGAAAAAGAATTCGAGTTAGTTGTAATTTAAAGTAAAATTCAGTAATGAGTTCACCAAATAGAACAGCACTGGGTATTTTAAAATGTTTTAGTATCTTTTAGTTTTGAAACTTATACGTTTTGCAAATAAACCTGAACCGTTTCTTTTACTTTATAATTCATAAAATCAGTACGAAGTACTATAATATTCCAAGATAAAATACAGTAACGTACGTTTCGTCACTTCTTTATGACAATTGTCAATATTATTTTAGGTTTATTTTTGGATTTGGAGTTTTGGACTCTATTTTTGGTATTCAGTTAGTAAATGTTCCATTAGACTAATTTAAATCTTTCGTTTAGTTTCTGCAATGTTTTGGTGGTCCAGATTTTGAAAATCCGAATTTATTTTCATTCATTCTGACAAAATGTTGTTAGTTCTGATTATAATCCTTTGATAGATCGCGACTAATAATTGTAACAAAGCACGTGAAATTATAAGAGTAGGGCCTATATCACTAATATAATATCGCTTTTATGTATTTAAAAATTTTTTTATTTTCTGTCACTTATAATTTTGTTTTTAGATTGATTTTATAATTTTTTATGACAGTAAGTGACCGATGTGATAATCTTATTATGCATATTTGTATTTCTAGTCGTATTAAAGCTGCACCATAATAACTTAATAATATCCGTATTTTTCCGTATCTTCTTTTTCCTTCACCCTGTACATCTAACAATCCGCATCATTTTCTTGTTTCACATAAAGCATGCTGCTGCTGGCTGCCGGTAATAATAATAAAACACCTGTATTTTTCGTATTATATAACTTATATAACCAAGGAGTTCTTGTCGAATATTCACGAGTGGAATATAAATCTGGGAATTCGCTCAAAGTTAAATGACTCAAACAGCATATAGAAATAATTTTTTTCTACTATTTTGAATTCAGCGGTCGCTCTTCGCTCTCTGTGGTCGTTCCCCGATTCCTCTCAATTATTTCCGAAACATTTAACTTTGAACAGTAAAAGATTTTGTATTGGGAGGGGGGAGCGATCCGGAGGACGATATAACTAGTTGATTGGAAGTGAAATGAACCGATTGCTAATAGCACGTTAAACCATGCGTAAATGGCGTGGGAGGTGGCCCCCGTGCCACATTTTAAAGGGGGAAGGTGTGTGTATCATATGGGTTTCAGAAGTGGTTTCAGAAGGAATACCGTATAACGAGCATACTAAGCGACCCATTCTTTATTTATCCATTTTGGGATACATATTGGTTACGTAATTATCCGTCCCGCTGTGATGAATACGAATTCGAATGGGTTCAACATTATGAATGTTCCATTTCTTATCTCTCTCTCTGTTTCAAGGACTAATAAGGTTATACATGGATGTTATTGAACTTAAGTACTTGGGTTATTGAAGATGAGAAATACAGACAAAGCTTTTCCTAAGTTAGAATGCCTTTGGATGAACGTAACTACGTATTGTTTTCTGTTTTCGCGAATGAACTAAAGCATCTGCGATAATGCTTCGTCTATCGGTTAAAAGTCCATTCCTCAGTTTATTTTGGTGCCAATTTGCCAAATACGGTATTTCACATTCAAAGCAGGATTGCAGTTACAGCCCAAGATCGTTCTCTAACAGTACATGTGTTTCCAGAGGTCCAGAAATCTTGAATGTTGCCATGCTCGATGATTCCTGCAGGAGAACTTAGCTGTTTAGTGTATCATAGTGATACATTCAAAGAGGTTCCAGCAAAATTTTTATCATACTACGTAATTCGAATAAAATCGTATATAAAGAAAAGACAGACACTTAAAATCAACTGCTGCAGTTACGGGATTTGTTTTAAAACCACTTCCCATTTGCAGTACACTTTTACCGTCTTACAAAACTAACATAAAATCCAACTCCCCGGCTATAACTGTGCCATTTATTTTGTCCTTATCTTTTCAAGTAATTTTAACTGTAGAGCAAGCTGAAATAACAAGTTATACGATCTTTTATCTTTTGCTTCTCTGTAACGTAAAAGCAGTCGGTCACTGTAATCTGTGATGGCTGGAGAAAAAAAAAGATATTACAATAATTCATTTTTATCATTTTCTTGAATTAGTTCTGATCTCTCTTGAGGCCTCGAGGGCTCTTCTTTATGTCTTGTAATTTCAAAAAATAGAGCAGTTTTTTTTATTATAATCCAAGGTGTGTGTATAACTAAATGGTATAAAAGGCTATTAGAAGTTTTATTGGAGTTTTTCGTTTCATTCGGATGAAATCTTTTATAGAATTTAGAATACATTCGAACAGTTTTACTTCGAGTACAGTTGTTTAAGAATGTAACAATGTTTTTCAACTAAATTAGCTTAAAAATTGGAGCTGTCACTCGGAACCGAGCATCACCGCTTTGCTTCGAACCAATCACCGCACCTAAAATAGAGTGGTCATTTCCGTTGACGTATAGTAGTGACGTTATCTTTTCCCTAGCCAATAACACAATGGAAGAAACTGCGGAATTTTAAACATATTGTACCTTCTAGTTGCTCAAGTTGCTCTGTTGGTATACGGCAACGGCAGCACGGTCGCGGGTCGTCTGCCGTTAAACTCGTTAATTAACCGAGAGATGACAGAATTCGTGTCCAATATGGAATTTCAGCAGTAAAAATATAATTTTAATCCTGTCGATTGGTGACAACATGGTATGGTCGTTTTAAACAACGCCGTTCACAAAAGAAATTTTATTCGCAGCATGAAAATCGTAAAGTTTTTCAATGAAACAACGTATTAATAAATGGTCCTTTTTAATTTAATATTAGTCAGCTGGAGACCCATATAATTGAAAATATGGAACCGATAAATATATTGTAAATTTAATATAATAATAAACTTTACACAATCAAGTTCCTTTTACTGTTCTCTTCGGGGCTAATGTGGATTTTGTTAATTAAAATTCAGAACATTAAAACCTTAACTGTATAATTAACACGTAATATCCCTCGCATATAAACACAGGAGTAATATGCAATATTATTCAGCGCGAATATTAACGTTGACCAACTAATCATTCTGGGAATGTCAACACGTAATGACCGTTTTCCAATAAAACCCTCTGGTGCCCCCAGGAGCAAGAGACTCATTGCGTATTCCGTTGTAATTTCAACCACCACCATCTCGTGTGTTGGAAAAGTGCAATATTTTACTTATCCCTGTTGTTCACGTTGCTTTTACAAGACCAAAGCCAATTGTAAAATAGGGCTAAGCCGTGATACGTTTCCCAGCATGGAACTTAGGTTCATTTCTTTCTTTTAGTTGACAGTGAGTGAATGGACATAACGAAAACGTTTCATTGGCATTTTGTAATTCTGTGCTGAATATTGTACCTACTGTAAGTTTACGTAAACGTAACAGGTTAACAAGTTAAAAATGATCAAACGTAGGCCTATAGTCTGAGAGAAATGTTCTTTGTACTCAACCGCTCTGTTTTATTTCAAGTTACTTGTTATTTAAAGTTAGTGATTTATACAAGAACTAAGTTTAGCACTAAAGTGTAAAATAAGTTTATTGATGTAAGCTGAATCTGGCTTAAAAAATAAATAAATAAAGTTTAGTAGGAAAGAGAGAACATTCCTCTTGTCTTCTTACTTCTCAAATTTAGATCACTTACTGCTGACTCAAAATTCCATATCAAATGTATCCAATATAATAGCAAGTTTTAGCAACGCATTATCACGAAAAAGTAACGAACGTTCTGAGCATCTGCACGTTGGATTTTGCAATGAAAATCCGATGTGCACAAGCTCAGAACGTGGCATACGTACGTTTACGTTACGTTAACGTTACTTCGTAGTTGCTAAAACTCGCTAATATTTACAAATATGAGTACATATCGAAACTTTGTGGGTTATCGTTCTATTTCTGTCGAAATACACAATGCAAAACACGGCGTATACATGCAAGTCGTCATTGGCACTGCTATAGCTAATTGTTTTCGATATAAAGACATCGCTTTGCATACTAACCATAACGGGCCACTATATATCGCCCATAATAGCCCTACATGCTGCGAGCCATGTGAGATAATAGAGTAATGAACATTATATTTTTCTGTCCGCGGGATACTCATACGCCGCCTGAATCTGTATTATATTTTTCTTTACATCAGGCAGCTGCCATTATGATGTACATTCCTCGCCGCGTGGCATCCACCGGACAGGAATATATAAACAGAAAATGTATCATAAAATATTGGGTGTCGTATGTCTTACTTACCCCATTAATGCGCGTCGTGCATTTTAAATATATTAAGCGTCGTTTTTAGCATCAGAAATTATTGCGGTTTTGCGCGCTATAGAGTTTTTCTTCATATTCGCGGTGCGAATTTCAAATCTTTAGCTCCGTCGAGCAAAACAAACTGTTCAGTCAATACGAGGTACAAAGTTTATGAATTTCGATTTTATGAGAAGTAGTAAGTTTCAAGGAAGATGTTTCTCGACTCAGTTTTTGTAATAATTCTGTGTGATTATGTAACTGGCTTGTGAAATGTGAAGAAGGAACACTGGTTGACGGTATCGATTCTTATTTTCATACCGTCAGATCTATATGGCGCATGTTATAATTCAGCTAATTCAGCTTCGTCGACCAAATTCCGAAACGTCGTATCTACACTTTCCACATTTTCCCTTAAAAGTGCAAACACAACGTCCGGGATATGTTTCATAGTATTCACAAACCACCGAACCAATATCCAATCAAATCTGCGTTCAATTTTATACAGGTTCAATGGTTTGTACTAACTTTTTGTGCATACGTATCCCAAACATCGCATTCACACTCCAAACAGAAAATGTAAAAAGTGTAATGTAGATACGACGTTTCGGAATTTGGTCGACGAAATGTCCATAAAACATAGCTGTCCGAGGAGGTCCTAAGACGTTTCGGCTCCGAAGATGTAGGCCATTTTATTAGGTGCACCATCCATGGAGGTGATAACATGGAGGCGATCTACGTTATTGCGATGAAGAACTTGAAGCATGCATAATTAATAAAGTTAAAAACAGATCACGTCTCACGACCTAAGCGAACAAGTTAGTTTGAAAAATGGATGGTAAAATCAGGAAATTGTTATTGTTTATATTTTGTAATTTGTGCTGGGAAACCAGCAGCTGCGGAAAAAAAACTAACTTTACTTTGAGTTGAGAGCTAGTTTCAAAAAAAATGTTTTATTCTACCGGCTGTCTTATGTTGTAAATTTCAGGCAGTAACAGGTCTTTTGAGAAGAACAGACGCAGTAAGTTTTGAAAAATTAACAATCACCATAGTATTACAATTTTGTTTTCCCATCTTTTCATGTATAAACTTACACAGCGTAATGTTGAATTACCAATAGTACCACGGAGAAAAAATTTAAAATTCTTATTTGAAATCTTCGTAAGTTATTCGTAACTCAGGATCGATTCAATTGGATCAATTGAAATCAGATTCAGGGGGTCGTTATTTGAATTCGTGGTCTGCCTGGAACCATGCGTGGGCGTGGCTTTTCGAAAATTTTGCGCGTTCGGCAGTAATAGGAATAGCGTTCGAACAGGATTAATTCCAATTTGTGCAGAATATCCATTTGCCCACGCGTGGACCGCGTCGGATAACCACACCCTGGACTCGAGAAAAGTTAGGGCTGCAAAGTTTACAGCATTTTGAGGGTTTTTGTTTTTGTTTTATTTCAAACAAGTTAATTAAATTTTATCTCGTGCTATTTCAGGATTCGGCATTACGAAAAATGCCTTTCGGCATCGCACCAATCGGGAGAACAAACACTTTTGCGAAGAACCTGTTTTGGAACGAGAAAGAATCTGATGCGAAATTATTGGCTTCGTGCACAATGTCACTGATAAAGGAGGCGCTGAAACCAGTCGACGTCTTGTGTCTTCAGGTACTTGAGACAGAGAGAAATTATTCACGTCATAATTACGGTACCCAAAAACGGGGGCTAATCGAGCGGACAACGAAGTACCGTATAATTATATGGACCGCGGCGCTTTCCGTCGTTTGTGAGCAATTTTATTGTTCTAATCTTCCAGCATTGCGTAGTTAGGAATTTCTGCGTTCGCATCTGCTGCTGGCTCAGTGCGACCGCCACTATCTGTCGATCGTGAAGAATATCGGAAACAGATGTGCGGTACTCTGAAAAGCTCGATATCGTAACATCCAGCTTATGAAAATCCCCAATACTTTATCAGCAGAGACAGTATCCAGCAATATTTTATTCTCATCTTCTATCTATTCGCTCGTATTCGTTCTCGATACATTCTCCATTATCTCTCATCATGTTTGCGAATTTTTTTTTTCTTTCAGGGTGATTCTGGTAAACCAGTTTATGGGTTAATCGGTCTCGATTGGGGAGTTTTCAGAGAGACGGAAAAACTAATACCGAAGTAAGCAAAATCTGATTCTCAAAAGAACAATATTGACGTCGCACTTTGTTCGTAAAAAAATTGTTTTTAAAAATAAATTATCGTTTTCAGATACTGGTATTTTGGAGGGCTGAAAGAGCGAATAGCTTACATTTATCGGGTTATGAGAGTAAGTATTCCGCACTAATCAAATTGAGTTGCGGCGTTGCACCATATCTGCTGGGCTTGCCCAGTTTATAATTAGACAGTATTAGAAAAATGCCGGTAACGCTGTGTTCGAAGCGCTGATGCGGTACTAGACTACTCAAGGGGTCCGACACTCTGAAATTTTCAGGTGTCGAAGATTCACCTGAATCTTTGAGATGTCCCAAAATTCACCTGAATCTTTGAGATTCACACAAGATTCACCAGGGCCAAATCGAAGATTCACCCTAGTATCGGACCCTCGAGTCTAATCCCTTCGAGTACCGTATCTCCTGGGATACCTATTCTTAGGCCTTTCACGATGAACCACTGCTAGATCGAAAACGCAGCTCACATGACTCGTTTCAATGAACGCAATTGGTCTAAACAAGTCACATGGGCTTCATTTGCTATCTAGCATTAAAAACTCGGTGCATCGTGAACCATGACTTAATCCTCTGTAAGTTTCTGTCGAAAACGTAGATAAAATTTCTCTATCTGACCTGTGCATAGTGTTTAAAAAGGAAACGACGTCATAGCGAAGATGTGCCGTAACGAATAACGTCGACTTTCGATGCTGCTTCCCCTGATCGGGGGAGGGGAAGCGCCCCAGAAGTGTCCTACCCGTACCCGTTCGACGAGCTATTTTTCTCGGTAGTGCTCATCTAAACGTCTATATTTCATTTTTTTGAAAGAATAATATTATGTTGACCTTCTAGACATCTAGAGTTTTCTCCCGACCATCTGGAGTAGGAGGACTCCGATTATCCGCGCTCGTGTCTATTGTGGCATGTTAAAGACTAGGTCCCGGCAAAATTTGGTTCCTCTCAGGGGTGGAATATCCTCCTTGGCCGATACCTCACATCGGACTCGCCAACCGATTGGGGTCAGTGGCCAAGGAGGGTGGTTCATGCATCCGCCCTGCCCCCACTACCCTTCGAAAGAAGGATTAATAATGTGGGTTACACAAACAAACAAACATGAATTCATTAATTTTTAAGTTTAACTTTATTATAATCTTCTTTTTCTGTAAGTGCCGTCTCCAATTTGGAGGTTATCGGCCAACAAACACCAATTGTTTCGATCGTAACATCTGTGCACGATATCCCCTGTGCTAAGACCTGTCCACGTTTTGATAGATAGACTCTTCATTTAAAGGGAGTCCATCTCCTAATCATGACTTTTTTGAAAGTTATAAAAAGTACTAAAAATGATAAAACGAAATCCTAATCCGCCAGTTTTTACTAAAAAAAAAATGAGAATAAGTTTAAGTTACTAGCAAAATAAAAAAAAATGGAAGTTAAAGCTCCGTATATCAAAATTTCCATCGAACTTAATTTCCTGGGTATTTCAGTTTCATTTTTTTTTTAATTGTTTGCTTCAACAGTAACCCACATTATTAATCCTTCTTTCCAAGGGTAGTGGGGGCAGGGCGGATGCATAATTAAATTAAATAAATCAGACAATTTCTTTATTGGTTCTTTAACTTATAATTTAATATTTTAAAAACAGTTGCGTATAGCTTTCAAAGCCATTGGAATTCAGAACCAGCACAATTTTTATTGATTGCTTTGATAGTCTGCTAACTCGTATAATATACGTAACGTATACTGACATCCACATCCCTGTGCGCTGTGTGCATTCTGCAGTTTTGTGAAAAAAACCAAACCCAGCGTTGAGTATTTGAGTAACCCAATATCGCACATATTTTAAAGATCAAAAGTCACAAAATATTCAAGCATCAGCAGAGTTATTTTAAGGCCTGAAAATAATAATTATGTTTCTAAAATAAAAATACACCGCGTAAGAGTGTGTTTCATTTTTTTGGGCAACTTTGGCCCCGCAAATCTCGGTAAATATTTGATCAATTTCCATAAACTT
>JAQFYH010000791.1:0-11129 GCA_034694405.1 Scolopendrellopsis subnuda
GTTTCTTTATCCTGGAACGATGATAAGCGTTACATACGCGAAGACGGAATATCTACCTATGCCCACGGGCACAAACGAATAAAACTGATGTAAGTTTCGAACAATAAAATATATAAACTCTGCGTATCTATAAAACAATCCTCGGGATTGATAACGGAACATCTATAATGCTCTTAAAGTCTGGCTCATATGATTTATATAACATCGGAGCACCACATCGAATTCGAAGAGGGTTATGTTTGAGGCACATCTCTATAAAACAGTCACAACTGCCTTCGATGGTAGAGGGTCGTATATGACCTTGGCGCATCTAGGCACACTCAGGCGCATATGAGCGGTGATGCTCCTAAATAATGCTCCTAAAGGACTACAATGCACAAAAGTCCGCAGAACCGACACACTAAATTGCCCATGTTAGCAGTCCTTTAGGACTACAAAATTTAACATGGGTAAGCCCATAGAGACCGATTTAACATGGGAAATCCCATAGAAATCTGAGGCCTCCACAAAACATTCTACTTACGAATATAATAGAATCAGAATCTGATGCATAATCGCTTAGATTTTGGGATTGGGTGGACCGAAGCTGAGTGTGATGTTCCAGATTTGTGTAAAATACTTTCCCTGCATGGTAAAAGGTACTGACTGAGCGCTAATACTCTGTACATGTTTCCCCAGTTTCCCGTCATTTGTTTCTTGTCAGTCATCGCGTTGTCTCGCTTAATGTCTGTCTCTGATATTTATTTATTATATCTTCTTGTTGCAATCAGTTTCGAGAATGATTATATCTCGTAAAAGATACCGTTGATTTCAGGAAAGCAATAAGTTAGATCAGTGTTGAGCTGTATTTATATGAATCAGTCCAGTTATTTTTATCGAGCTGTTGCTGGACAGGACAGTTGGAGGGATACAATGACGAAGCTTCGAAATATTCAGAAATGAAATGATAAGCGGTATCCTGCTGCAGCAGCAGGGGTGGCTTAGAGCGGTCAATGCCGGTACTTCCGAAAGCAGTTGTATAACCGCTAGTTACAGGACTGTGGTTAAGAGATTCTATTGTAGGAAATCCGGTAATTATTATTATCGACAATGGGTCTTGATGACAACCAAGTTCTGACCTCGATATTTTGGAAGATCTAAGTTATCCCGCAGGAGATATCATAGCCTTTTATACAAACTCAAAATTACTTTCGGTGTCCAATCCAATAATTTGGATTCATAAAGTAATACATCCAGATCCAGGAACATAAAACCACTAAAACTCCGGAAGAGTTTAGTCATTTCTGTATGCTCCCCATTATTGCTTGGAAAAGACGCTATCGCAGAGTGTTCATTTGGAGTGTGATGACCGGGAAAAGAACTTTTTAAAAAATCGGGGATCGAAAGCAGTGGATCGTTACGAGACCCTCCCAAAAACTATTAATAAACAACAAACCCGTTAGAACGGCTTACAGGGTGATTCATTCCAGACCTAGAAACTGAACTCGCACGCATCCGTGACTTAGTGTTCAAATAGAAATCTCGTATTGATGCATTTCACACGGATTTGAATTTGAAAATATTTCTAAAATAATTTCCATGCTTAACCTAAATGTTAACTTTAAATAAACATACGGAGACCAGCTGGATCACCCTGTATATTTGTAAATTTATATGGAAATAATTTCCTGCATATGTTCTCGCTTACGTTATTCAAAACCTCATTTCCCCTTCCTTCTTTTTTTTTTAAAAGTCTCTTATTATTGCGTATATCAGCAACAAAACCGAGCATTATTTTTTGCCATTGACCATCATATTATGGTTTTTCAATGTATTATAAGTGCCCAACGTCATCCTGCTGTTTTTAGCGTTTCAGTTTACATAAATAAGGCTAAATTACTGTAATTTCAAAATAATAAATTTAGATTCAGTATAAAATGCAACAAAAAAACATTGATTTTAAATATTAAAGATTAATATGAATATTCTGATAAGTACAGCATTCATTCCATTAGGTTATCCATAAAGTTATTTTAAACTCACTTCCGCATCGAAGGGTAGCGTAATCAGAATTTTCGTGGGCCTTGGTAATATAACTGGCTTTCAAGATGCCAATATATTGCCAGTTGCGCATAAAATGGGTGTTTTCAGTGATTCAAAAACCTCGGTTACTCCAGTACGAATATAGGGCTGTACCCCGTATTCGTATACCAGTGAGGGATGAAACAAGCATTGCATTTTTGAATTCCTTTTTATTTCAATCCTAAATCTTATGGCCCAAATAATATGAAAAACTTTTCGTTTTGTAAGTTTTACTGTTTTCCGTTCTCGTAATTCGTAAATAATTATAAAACTTAGCAACTGGTTGTCAGAAATTTTTTGTACAGTAATGTAGTCAATTTGTTGTTCTTTAATAAAATGAAAATGGATACCCAACCTATCAGAATATCAGTGCTATACGAGCGAAAATTTCCTTCAAAATTAGATTCCACTTTCCATTATAAGCATGAAAAGTACGAATTATGCTTTCAATGTGGCGCACATGTGAAGCAACATCATCAAGAAGTATATTCATTCATGACCCCTGTTCTTTTTTTTCTTGATGGGGTTCTTTATTTCTCTTAAACAATGCAATGGGATGTTTTTACTGCTGCTGCGATACGTCAAACATCATCAAAACATTATTGTTTTATCATCAGCTGCAGCAGAAGAACAAAAATAGAGCAGAAAATAAGCTATGTTTAGTTAGGTGAGTTTTTATGGCCACCGGGCGTCCACTTAAATCATATAAAACAGACAGGGCATCCAGACGCATTTTTATAGGGTGGGAAGAACCCTCTAGCAACTAAAAAACACCCAGTTCTTTTAACAGAATCAGAACATAAAAGGAAAACCACAATATTTGCATTCAGAATCTTTATTTTCCCACCGTTGTATCGATACACCGTATTTTTAATGTTGGTTTTTATTTTCTTGTTTGATGGAATTTTAGATCCTTTATCGGCTCGCTATCAGGAATACCAAACAATTTTGTTGTTGGTGATGTTACACTTACATCAGAAGCAGTAGTTGGTCGTTGGTCTCCTAAGGTCGCTTTTCTATCTAGAGACACAAACATAATATTTCGGTATACTTTATTTTTAAACAGACAAGTGATGTAATGTATGCCAATGCTTTCTCGACAAAACCCCCTGTTTTTCACACACTTTTTTTTTTAAATTAACATTTTAAATTTTGGGATTTTTAGGCAACGTAACCGTAAAATACTTTCAGTATAGTCCAATACCAAAAGTGTTGAGTATTTTCGAAAACCATAGTCTCAAGTACTCGTATTTTCCGAGTTTCTCAATTTGCGAAATTATAGTCTACGAAAGTCCTTATATTAGTTGTCAAAGTGCAAAAATCTTATTTCGAAGGTCCTAGTTGCGAAAGTCCGTTCCACGCGAATGCGACCGATAACTTATTTGCGACCTTCGTAAAATAAGCGAATTAGAACGCCACCGTTTTTTTTTTTTTTTACATAACTTATTTATTAACAGACGTAATAAAATAAATTAGTAAAATTATCTATACGTATATAAAAAGAGTCCAAAGGTTAAAACAACAAATTAATGGGGAAAATAAAATGTTCTTGAATTACCTTACTTCATTAAAGCTTGGCAGATCGTATAACCATGGTTACCTTGACATTACATTAATGGCGATACATTGTAGTGCTTTATCACATTTTTTTCATTACAACCCAGACTGGGTGTCACTGAGGCAAGGGGGCAATGGAATTCATTCCTAATTCTTGTGGCTTCGTCATTATGAGGTAACGGTTCTTATAACCATTCGAAGGACAGTATGAATCCGTGCGACCCGCATCACCGCAAAGGTTATATTATGCCTGCTGGTTAAGACAGTCACAACTGGATTATAATTTATTTAGTTTTAAGTTAGAGTCGACTGAACGTCTTTGAAATTAAAAGATAATTGTAGTGCGGCAGATTTTGGTAATATTTTGAAATACGGAGTATTATTTATGAGTTAGTTCGACGATTACTTGTGATAGGGATCCAACCACATCCAATTTTTCCGAAGTATAAGCTTGTCTTTTGCCGACAAAACAGAGCGTTGGTTTAATTAATGTTCGTGGTCCTTTATTTACGAGCATTTATGTGATAAATACTATAATGCGATGTTCGTTTTTTATTTGAAAAACTCTTCATGCAAGGTTTTTTTCCCCGAGAAAAGAAAGAGAACAATTGAGGATTCACCTTATATTACGAAATCTAGTGACATAATAAACAATAAACCATTGAATTTTCAACGGAAATTCGCTCTTTTTTTATGCTGCAAATTATACGCAAAAAATGTGTATTATTTTCTCTATTTTGTCCTTGGAAAGAACTTAAAACGATCCATTACACAGTTCAGTGGTTTCTTTTTGTAAAAAAAAAAAAATCAGAGTATTCCCAGTATATACAAAATAATAATCACCAGCAATTTCGCTCTCAATCCTTATATACTGGTACATTATAGGGATGAGGGATTGAAGGCGAGGATTGAGGGCTTCAACGATGGAATTATGCCGAGTTCAAAACCACATCAGCCCCAATATAATTTTCTGAGGTGGCTATTTTACAGTACGTCTACAGACCTATTGACTATTGTTCACCTATTAATAGACTACGTGCTGTATAAACTATGCTGGATCTTGCCATGATAGTGGGAATTCGAAATTAACATAGACCGGATAAACTTACGTTAGGCTTTAAAATAAATTACGTTTTAATACTGCACTTGGATTTAATACGGAAAGGATTTTAAGACATTATTTATAAACTCTTTGTATTTAAATTTGAGCAATTTTAAAGTAAAAATTATGAAGAAAACGAGGAGGTGGTGTATTTTTATGGAATGTGTCGTCTGCATATAAAAGACCTCATTAGTAATATTAAGTCGCCGATCGCACGGAGGATAAACCCCTTAATTTTCACTACCAAAAGTCCAAAACCAAAAAAATAAAAATAATAATAATATGAAATTTAATATTCACAGGATTCGCATTTCGTCTATTTGGTAACAGCAGGAGTATTTTCTCCTGGTAACAGTACCCGCCATATATTTGGTTACAGAACCCCAATATTAATTTACTTTGCTGGGTTCCACCGTCTTACACACATCGTATCGATAGCTTTGCATTTTTTGATTCGGTTGTCTTTGATACGTCGGTTTGTTCTGACTTCTGCAGAGTCGAAGAAAAATAATAAATTTGCTGATAATGCTGTACCACCTGTACACCTACCTATTCCTGTCAAAACTTTTAATTTAATTCATGAAATGTCATTTCTCCATGCTCTCTGCTGTACGTTGTATGAGAAAAACGTTTATTACCCGACGTTAGTAAACAGCCTATTCAAAGCATGTCCCATCATTCGTCCGCTAGCTGCGCCCCCCGCGGCTCTTCTAGGCATCATTTTACCTCATTTTTCATTGAGTTACACGTGATAAATCTTTGGTTTGAATCACAGTGATAGGCACGGTGTCTGGTGTTCGAGGATAATACCAGGAGAAAATATACCAGGAGAAAGTATTTTCTCCTGATAATACCACAAAAAATGGCGGAGCATATGGACGAATGATGGGACATGCTTTGAATATGCCGTTACTAACGTCGGGTAATAAACGTCTGAGACAAAATTACACACAGTCGCAAACAAAAATTAAACTGTTTATTCTATTACCGTACCGTTGGTTACTTTCTAACATTAAAACCGATTTGCATCACTTTCATCAGTCCTGTTTACATCTAAATTACGGTAACTTAACATTTTAACAACTCAGAACTGGCTAAAATATTACGGAGTAAATCTCTTGAATGGACTTCTGGCACTAATTATATAATAGTTTAGAATAGTAAATTGAAAACAAAACAAAACTGAACACCATACTGGAAATTTATGACTTTTTGTTATTACCGGTATTTTTATACAGTATACGGTAGGGCCTATATTTCATAAACGGTTTTCTGCTACATGCTGCTTTTCCAATCTCCAGGCAGTCAATTCCATTATAGGATGCTTAAAATAGAAAAATAACATCCCGATTGATATGGTTACGGTATAAAAAAGTGTTTGCTCATATTACACCAGGAATGCATGAACCCAGCTGGTTCTCACCCACTTGAATGGCTAATTGGTTCCGTAATCTGTGTAGGGACTAATACATCTATACCAAGAGATTAGAAGTTGCAAGAGGATATTATATGGTATAATGGGAGCATTGCCATGGAATTAGCATTGATATTCCATTTCCAGGAGTGTCTTACAACCACAACTTTTCTCTGGTGACATTTTTACACTTACCCCAAAGGGAATTCTCCCGTCATTTTTCAGTCAATTGTTCGTAGAACTTCCTCGATCTTTACGTCCTGTTCCAAGACTTGCTCTCTGTCCTTGGTAGTGGCTGCATTCGTGTGCAGCTCTATAAAAATAACATATCGTTCTACTAATTTCCAAAGATATCAATGCATCACAAAAATTCTACATTCTGTTAAAAGTATTAAATACCTACCTTTTGCAATATTCTGAAAGCATACCGTATCTTTATCTTGTAAAACAATACAGTACTTTTTTTAATGTCTGGGGTACCGATTATTGATATCGATTACTTTAAGCACGATTCACGAAAGAATGGCATCGCAACTGGGTTTTTTTTTTCTCGTAAATATCAAGTTATCAATAACGGTGGCGAATAAACCGTCACCACCAAAATTTAAGGCAATCTTTCGTGAATGGCACTTGAAAGAGGAGGTTTCATCGAACAGGCTTTTCATAAAACGTTCTGACCCTGGCATTACCCAAATGTTGCAAATGCTCAGTTAATGTTCCGAAACATTGTCAACCATTCAAAGTAACATCTTGAATGCATTTTGTCAGTCTCCCCTTTAAATTCCCAATAAACTTAATTAAAAACAGTTTGCACAGTTTCCATCCACACGACGAATAATTTCATATTTAACTCAACATTTTTTTTAAATACTCGACATATATTAAAGCAAACTACACGTCCTAACTGACACTGACATTTTATTTAAATATTTTAAACAGATTTGACACGCCGATCAATAATGAATTAAAATCGAAATTATAAAATGTATAATCACGACACTTTTTAAGAGAAGTTAAAAACTGAGGAAAGCAAAAATATAGTGTATGTCACGTTGGAATGCTGAACTAAAAAAAAAACACTTCCCAATAACCAGAATAACTCTCCGCCATCAACATGATGTGATTTGTGAATTTTAAATATATATATGTAACTGTTTATATATATATTCTTCTTCATTATTTTTTTTTCTTTTCTTTTTTTAAAATACATTACTTATGCATTAAATTTGATTAATTGTCATTATGGAGATAATAGTAATACCCACACACATGAACTATGTGAGAGAAAGGGAAGAAGAATCGACACGCTTAAAGTCCCTATGTCCACTGTCTATCTCGAAAGTTGGATTCACCTAGCTGACTTCCTACTTAGCTAACTGTCTGGCGTGGGTGTGTCCTGGACTGTTGAAGCTATCTAGCTGCTCTAATCACTTCATTTGATGGCCCTATAACCCCTATAAACTGGAATGTAAAATGCTGAATTAGTGCTGGTATAAAGAAAATTACTCGAGATAATAATAATAATAATAATAATAATAATAGTGGCAGTGATTGCACTCGGGGAAAATTAATCGCAACAACAAAAAATAGGTATATCTCTCTTTCCAC
Organism: Scolopendrellopsis subnuda; assembly: GCA_034694405.1. Taxonomy (NCBI): domain Eukaryota; kingdom Metazoa; phylum Arthropoda; class Symphyla; family Scolopendrellidae; genus Scolopendrellopsis; species Scolopendrellopsis subnuda. The sequence continues at coordinate 7,743 of JAQFYH010000791.1, forward strand.
TAAGGCAGGCACGATTAATTTCATCTTACCATCGTTTGCCCACAGGGGCAATACCAACGATTCAATATAATAAAGAAATAAACTTAAATTTAAAGAGGCAAACCTGCAAAAAATTCTGGTCATGTCAATTCCTTGTTATAGTTCAGCGTCTCTGCGGTCCATCGCCATATCCTAAAATCATCCACGAATGAGAGATCGTTATAGAGAGAAATTTCGTTCCCAACTAGCGGGAAGTTGCCGAGAACACCGTCTACATTCGAAAAAATCTCACCTCCTCCGTATGGACCATTACTGCGCTGAGAGAATCCTCCGCCTCCTCTCATTGGTCCGCCCCCATAAGAGTCCCCATAGGAGCCAAAGTCCGGTCCCCAACCACCTCCACCTCCTACAGTAAATCAAAATTATAGATAAACATTTTTTTTTTAAATCATGAGAAAAAATCGTTGCTGGGTGGTGATTTGAGGGCACAATTGCGATTTCTCCCTCTATTTGCATTGGAAAGGACGGATAAATTAAAAAAAAATGTATTTGACCTATTAATTTTTCTCTTCCTGAACAGATTGTTTATAATACGGGGTAAATCACCGTAGGCCTAGATCACCTCACTGCTCTTTATTACCAGTAGAAATAAAATCAATAGACATAGCAGAGCAGTGTCGCATTTTCACGCGAACACCCACTAACCTTGGTTGAACCCTCCGCCGAAATCGCCGTATCCTCCCTGGTTCCACGGCCCTTGGTTGTAACCTTGGTTGTATCCACCTCCAAAGTTACCTAAAGAAAGAAAAAAAATTAGCTTGCTATCTTTTCTAAAATGTTGTATAAAACAACGCAAATACGGTTATAATAAATAAGCAACACTACCTGGGCCTCCATAACCTCCTCCGTATCTTCCATTGTCCCAGTCACCTCCTCTGTCTGCAAAAATATAACAGGTAATTCATCAATTTCGTTTAAACGTGTTTGCATCACTGGTACATCTACCCGGCATCACAGTAATTTTATCTGACAGAAGCCAGATATTAAACTTCTAGGATTCTGATTGTAATTATAGGCCTACCATGTAGTCGGTGACACCTTTTTTTTAATGGTATATTATTTTAAACGTTTCATGGTGGAAACATACACGTTTACAGCATTTTATATATCCACATGTAGGTTACCATATGAGTTCACCGAGTTGTAACACAGCAGTATGTGGTAAACAGCAATGAACAATACCGTACCCAATATAAATTAACAGCAACATGGTGTTATTGGTCATACAATTCACCGGGGTGAACTTGGAGCACCATTCATGGGTGTAATGTGATTTTCATAATTGGCCAGCACCACTTGAAAGTTGAAACTTAATGGTGCTCCAAGTTCACACCAGTTTCTATTACAGTCAAAACTGAAAAATATGGAAATTAACCAAAAGAAACAGGTTGTGAACCATGGTTGTGAACCATGTCATGGAGTCATGCAAAAAAAAAATAAAAACAAGCAAAAACGTGAATGCTCATTTCCGATCAGCAAGGCAGGATGTGTGAGAACTCAAAACCGAAAGAATAGCCATTAGCTTGCGACCGCATTCTTACCCCTAGAAGATGACATTTCTTGTTTCCTACGGGCATTATCCATTTCCTGCCTAGAAAGGGCCTTTTTAACTTCAGTCCTCTTGCTGTTGATTATGTGGACTTTCTTCACTGAAATTATTAAAATGATCATGAGCGTGTGCTATTTGTCAATTTGAATTATTGCCACGATAACAAGTGGCATTTCATTCAGTTCACGTTTAAAAAAACAAAACAAAAAGAAGCACTTACAAACCGCCTTATCCACAGGATCATAGTCATCGAATTCCACAAAAGCGAAGCCGCGTTTCTTTCCCGTTTCCTTCTGGGTAACTATGCTGACGTTTTCGACGTTTCCAAACTGACTGAAGTAATCTTTAAGGTGCGATTCTTCGACCTCATCTTTCAAGCCACCAACGAACAGCTTCTTCACACTTGCTTGTGATTCTGCTTTGCCAGATTCCTAATTAACAATGTTAATCAAAAAGCAGCAATTAAGACATTCAATTCAAATCGCCAAAATAAATGCCAGCCTGTCTATTATATCATGAAATGATTTGCATAGTACAGGTGACTATTTTTACGTTTAAAGAAAACTACAGTATCGGTACATATTATTTTAAATACAAACGAGGTGATTCTTTGCATATTTTTTCTTTTAGTTAAATACAAACTCTTTCGGTCAGCACTGACAGCACATTAATTATTTATATCAAATTCTCCGACATAACATTTTTTTTTTCTTTTCTTACTTGATTGCCATGTCAAATTCATGTCAAGCCTTTGAATAATATTCAAATCATGCCATAAACAGAAAATGGGGCTTGAAAAATGTTCTGCTCAGATTTCCTTTCTCAATCTCAAAGTAACAAACTGGATATCGTAGAAACTTCAAACTTTTATTTTTATAGCCTAATCTATTGGTGACCGTTGACTCTAAAACCATATTAACATGTTAATTGTTATATGGTTTTAGGTTGACTGTTGATCGTCAGGTTGAAAGAAAAAACTGTGTTTTTCAAGATTGAGATTCAAACCTGGGTCAGCCGGTAAGTCCTTCCGGCACCACTGCTGCCTAAACCTACCAGAGACAGATAGTTAAAGGGCCATACAGCACTCTGAAAAGATATCCAGAGAGAGAGCTCGCGCGATTATCCTATCCAATCACAGTCACACACTTGTGCGCGAACACACGTCGCTCTCTCTCTATCTTGAGGATAATGAATTTTTTCGACAGAAAAAATACCAGTGCTGTATGTGCCTTTAAACATGTTTTCAAAACTTACTTGTCTTGGAACTGCTCTTTTCGTTTCAACTTCTCTTCCATCAACTTTATGAGGCCTCGCTCTTTGTGCATCATCCACCATCGTAGCCCGTTTGTAAGTAATGAAGCCAAATCCTCTGGATCTTCTAGTGTTGGGGTCTTTCATCACCACGCAGTCAACAATTTCTCCCCATTGCTCAAAATGTTGTTTTAAAGATTCTTCCGTAGTTTTATAATCCAAACCGCCAATGAATAATTTGCGGATCTGTTCTGGTTCATGCTTGTTCTGTAAATTAAAGTAAACTTTGATTAGCCTATTTATACTGTACTTCAGTAAGACTGCTTCAAGGTCCTAATAGTGTATGCCGGAGCTAACTATAGGCTCGCCTGGGCAGAGGCATCTAGGTAGCCTAGTCTAGTATCACTAAAAGAAAGAATAGGATAATATACAAAGAATATGGCACTCAGCTTGAGTGTAATATGTTTTCTTTTCGTACGGAAAAATAATTTGTCAGAATGACGGTAGATGGCGCACAATCACACGAGCGAGTTGAAAGAAAGGAAGAA
>JAQFYH010000792.1:0-11123 GCA_034694405.1 Scolopendrellopsis subnuda
AAGGGGCCCGGGGGGCCCGGAGGAGGGGGGGCCCGGGAGGGGATCCCCTCCCAAGGTCTATGGCCAGTCCGACCCTGGAGGCGGAAATAAAACTCCCGATGAGCAAAAAAAAAATTACTATGATAAAATGTGTTTCAACTTTGACCAACAATGAGGGGTTCATTTTTCGAGGGTTTCTGTCTAGCGACCGAACTTTTCATTGCACCTGCTGCAATATGTGCACAACAGAACCTGAGCTAGAATCCTAGATCCCGCCTTTTGCAGCTACTGCTTAGGGAAGATGGTCACACTACAGGTATACGGTAATCCATAAAGTTCATAAGCACATAATCCCTTTTTAATTTGCATCTAAATTAAGAAATTAAGCAGTTAATTGAAAGAAAACATGATTAATCAGGTTTATTATCTCTATATTCATCAGTCTTCCTTCAATCCATAAGTTTCTTTATTGAAAAGTAGCATTAATTTACCGACAGAACATGAGATTCTACTCTTTATAATATTTAGCAATTAAAATTATGAATAAATTATAATTTGAATTTCGAAATAATATTGTCAAAACTCCTCCGAGAATACATCGCCCTCTGGATTCCGGCATAAAAACTCGCAGATTAATGCACATCGCTGAACGTTTTCTGTGTGAAAGAATCATTATATCCCACAGCGTATAAATGGCCCCCTGCTTCTACTCTTTACTGCACAGCAGAACGGTGTTGACGGCAAAACAACCCCCGCGACATGACGCTGGTATTTTTTTTCTCACAGAACGCATTACACAATAGTCATCTCCCGAGGTCAACATCGGCGGCCTCACCTTTTTTCAGGTATCACGTGGCTCGGTGTTACGAGGACCGTTGTATTAGAGGAGTCACCACGGAAACTGTTTCACGGTCAAACAATACTATTATATGGTCTATATAGAACAGATATTTTAGTCCAATAACCCGTGGGAAAGGGGATAGTGAGTTTTTGTTTTAGTTGTTTTGGATGGATGATAATTTAAAATGAAATAAAATGCGGAATTATGAAGGGTCGAACTGCCCCTTCCCCTAGGCTTCTGCTGTGTACAGCAGAAGCCTACATAATTGTTCAGATTTACGTAAAATAATGAATAGCAAGGCTTGCACTATTCAATCTTTTGCAATAAATTAAAACGTAATTAGAAAGTTTCCTTTAATTACAAGCATTTTATACTCGTATGGTATAATGTTGATATGTAACTAAAATTCCTAATATATACCATTCAGCTGTACTGTTGTTATATTTCTTTAAAATACACGTATTCTATGCAAATTGTGTAACTGAATTGTTTAAAATGGCAAACAACATAAATAGCACGTAAGGCCTAACATTTTCTCTTCTGTGTTGTTTTATTTCTCGGAGATTCAAACTTGAATTTTCTGGGTTTAATTAAAAATTTCAAAATCAGAAAAGCGGTAATGTTTTTCTTTGTAAACATTATTCTTTAAAAAACGATAATTTATTTTTTAATAGAAAGATTCCACACGTTTATTGCATTTATTTTGCCTAATTAAAAGTGACGGAAACTGAAAATGGTCAACAACATTCTTTCGCCATTTATTTAATTCTCTCTCTCTCCCTTTCCTGCATCAAGGCGACATTTTTTTTCTTCCTCCACCATCGCTGTTTTTCAATATCTTTTTTCTCTCTCTCTCTCTCTCGTTTTTTTTTGTCGTTGCATATATATATCTATATCTACCCACATCCCCCCGTCACAAGCCAGGCATACATTTCCATGGACCAGCCATGACGACAACCTCCTGTCGCCATGGTAACGAGAAGACAAGACGTAAATGGAAGATACCATTTGATTATATAAAACAAGAGGTGAGAGAAAATTTCGAGGAAAATTAGCATGTTTTTAATTATTGTTGTTTCGTCGGATCCTATAATCACCATCCGCCGTTTCTCGCTCCTCCTCTAGCTGACGTTGCTGGCAGCCATTATCCATCATTTGCTCCAATTAAATTAAGATTAAGAACGGGAAGAACAACGGCGGGAATAATTACGGTCAAAAGCGCCGTAATAAATTATAGCAGCTAATTGCGGAGTCTTAATGAAAAATGGCTTCTTTTTTTTTCTCTCGCTCGCAGTTTCTCTCAGAAAACGAACTTTTGCGCGTAAAGCGGTTTTATGTAAATTAACCATTAATTAATTTTCGATTATAATTAAAAACTAATTGAATTCATTCATCTTGTTTTATAGGATATCTTCGTGGATCGCAGAAGGGTTTACATCTATAGATGAAGTTAGTGGCCTGGTGTTTTAGTTTCTACTATTTGAATTTATTGCTGTTTATTCATTTAATTTACACCGTAAAAAAAATTAGAATTAATATTTTATGCACCTAATGTAAACTTAAAATAAATTTCTTGATTATAGGCGAAGCCTAATTTAAATGATATGCTTGGAAAATAGGCTTAACTTCAATACTGTATTTTATTAATCACTAATTTTAGGCTTTAAATAAATAAGATTTTATTGATAGCAAACGAATAAATAGGATCGATCTCAAATCTTTATTATAGAGAGAGAGGAAACATAATTATCCCTGACTCAACAAATTTAAGAGAACAATAATTATTGAGATATCTCTCTCCATGCATATATGCGCCATATTTTATATGCAAATTGGATTGCAAAGTTTTAAAACCGTTTTTCTTTTGAAAGGCAGCAGCAGCTGAGAGAGAAACACGCGCGCGGGGTCTATATTATATAAAGGCTTGCGCTGGAGCGCGGTGTATATGGTCGTCTCTCCGTAATATCTTAAGTCAATATCTGAGGCATTAATTTTCTAGGGTCCTGCTGCATGTGGAGTGTAAGTTAGAAAGAAGAAGAAGAAGAAGAAAAAAAAATCGATTACTTTCCCAGGCACTTTTCAGCTAAGCTACCAGTGTGTTACATTCTGTATAAACATCGTACTGTATATATGGTCCCCGTTCTATATGTATTTACCCATATTCGCATATTATATAGCTTCATATTTCCGGGGGTCATTAACAACCGACTCTTATTAAAATATATGGAACAGATGCTGTTGGGGGGAATTGCACTCGCGCGCCGCCAAAAAAAAAATCAAAATAACAAACGACGAAATCGACATGGTAACAGTCTGGATAACTTAATGAATGAGGTAATGACGTTTTAGTTCGATCTTTGTGATGTAATATGCTTCCTCGTGATTTTGGCTATGCCGAGGTACTACGTAAATCTCTCCTCTCTTATTCGTATCGAGTAGAAGTTAACTTACGTAAGTTAGAACGGTATCTAACAGGAATCATAACATACCCCGTACATACGTACAACTAGAAAATACATTGAAAGTAAAACAGCAGATCGGATTTTAAAATCGATTATTGTAACTATGGTTTATCGTGATATGAATCCCTGAGAGCTGGGATACGAACCCACGAATACGTGGTTGCATCAGGGATTTAGTCAGCCATGGCACGGTATACGTCACAAGAAGTTCCATATTTGGTGATATTGTATTACACCGACCGTTCACTACAACAGGATTTTAAATTCTTAACCAAAAGAATCTCCTTTTCCATCTAAAAGAATGCGACACACTCGAATAAAATTCAGTCTCTTTATTTAAATTTATATCGATGTTACATTCAAAATCGATAAACTTATTTCGGAATTGTTCGATACGTCGCCTAGTCTCTACGACAGATTAGCATGAGATGCAGCATATTCCCACTTTTCTCAATTTCGTTTTTTTTTTTTTTTTTTGGCAAGAAATTTGACTTCTGTGAAATTGAGATTTTTCCTTCTGGCTGTTATTTTTCAAATTTCCAATTGAGACGGTCACTCGACCGTCCAGCAACGACCATAAAAACTTTAATATCATCTGCAACTGGGCAGATAAGCACACACACACACACACACGATGAAACTATATATATATGACAGACCTTTTTCTAACAATTTCATTTCTTTTATAAACAGGTTTCCTGTTTAAATAAAACTATATGGAAGTTTTTGAAACATCGCTTTGGAAAATAATTAATTCAAGTCTTTGTAAAGGACTGGAACTAAGAGGAGTTTTTCGTTTTGGAGGTTTTTCGAATTGTCTGTGCAAAATGTTTTTAACCCGTAAATTTCCATTAATGTTTCTGGATTCAAAAACTTTTGATTCAATTTATAAAATGAATGGAACCTAATGAATGAGTCACGAATATAATTAATTATGTTTCCGCTCTGTTTAAAAAAATTGCGCGGTATTTAAAAACGGAAAATTTTTTAATGCGCAGAGTTGAGAAAGTTTAATAGGCTATAAAGTCTTCATATAACCTATACTATAATTAATATACTCGCGTGTGATTTACCCCGGTACAATAGCAACATATTTTAACCCATTTACAGTCATCATGCAGGTTTGTTAGCATGGCGATAAAAATAAGTTTAAAAGTTTGGCGAGAAGGCGAAAGTTGGTTGATGACTTTAAATTATATTTATTATTATATATATTTTTTCCAGCCCGTGGTTTTTATTTTCGTGTGACCTGAATTTGCTTGGAAATGATTCTGTATGTTGAACAAGATACTTGCACATTCCGTCAGCGAGATCTGCGATATTGAATTGGACACTCTCTCTGATGCTGATATACATCATCTTCGCCTGTTTCTTGATGGTCACGTGTGATATTCACGTCATCTTGATGACTGGTGACATTTCGGGGCGCATCAAAGACCCTAAGAGAGTCCTGCAGGGGGTCCGTCCGGGGAAGAAGAAGGGGTTTATGCTCGGTGGATCATGATGGGCTCTAATAAATCTGCAGGCACCGCACGATTCACCTAATCATAGAATTCTCTATCTCATCATCAACTGCAAAATCTTGGTGACTCGAAAATCTCGTAGGTGACGCATGAAAATCGCCGGGCGAAACTTCCCGAATATTAATGCGCAGCGTGTTGTTGCGAATAATATTCATCCTCCTTTAAAATATTGGTTGTTGCAAAACTTCTTTTTTTAGTTACGTGTTTCTTGTCCAAAAATCTTGAAGTTCTAAAAAAAATACGAGAATGCGAAGATTGGAGGCGGACGAAGTTTAATTAATTTGAAAATGAGCGTCTGTACCACATCTGCAGCGTCTTCATTCTCTTAATTTTCGTAATTATTCGATAAAAACGCGACAGAGCTACGTGCTATCTTTCCCTACTCCTATTGAAGGAAATGATGTTCTCTTAAAAATAACTGAGAATGTACAGAGCGAATCGGAATCAATCGGTAAGAGGTAAATTACCTAAATTGTCAATTACATGAGTATAGTCTCAAGGAATCAAGGAGTTTAATTCGTTTTCTCGGTTGATAAACCTGATGACTCTTGACGTCTACTTCTTACCTATTTTATTTGGCTGCAGACGATGTACAGTATTGTGACTTCCGGAAATTAATTCATACTGTACTTCAATTGGAGCCTTTGGGTTAATTCACATACAAATGCTATAGGCCTGCTCACTTGTCAGTATATTTCAATCAAGACAGTCACAACGCTTTTCTTGGCTTTTCATGTTGAATTTTATTTTGATTTTTTCACTTTTACTTACGTCAGTTCCTGTAACCCTCTCCCTCCCCTTTTTCTCTGGGGCTCTTCCTGTCCAGATAAATATTGGTTATTCTATATATTGAATTTCGAGAGAAGAGAAAAATAATAAGAAATGAATTCTCATTCCGAGAAGCTGTAAAGGAGAAAGAAGAAGAAGAAAAAAAAACCAACAGAGAAGGATGCAATGGAAGTTTTAACGACAGCCATATAATCGGAAGCAAGAGTTATGAAGTTTGTTGCTAATGAATATTTGTTAGTTCCATACCAGTTTTTTCTACATTTTCTTTAAACCCACCAGCATGTATAGTCAAACAGGAATAATAAATTAGAAGTAACGGCTGGAGGAGGTACCAAGCGAGCTGCGCAAATTACAGGTTATTCTTAAGCAAATACATTGGAAGAGCAGATCAATATAAATAAAATTTAAAGCATTAATTTTATAGTGTATCTGAAAAAAAAAACCCTCCATTCTCTGTGGAGTTCTAAGAATCTAATTGTAAGATGATAAAAGTAACGTCATCAGGGATTGGAGGCAGATCGATCTCAAAATATCAATAAGCACTGCTGTACCCCGGTATATTTACATCTTGTCATTTGGAAAAAATTGTAACTAAGTTATCTTATGTGATAGCTGTGAGCTGTGACAATTTCTTTGGAATTCATAATCATCAAAGGAATGCATTGCCGCCCACCTTATGACCAACAGGAATCATCAATAAGCAGAGGAAGTTATGCTCAAAGACAATCTGCGCGTGATTCGAATCCACGGGTCACTGTCAGTTTTATAATAAGAGTTTATAAAAAAGAAGCTTTAAAGTTGAGGAAAAATAATATATTATCGGTTCAGGATTTTGACCCTATAAGTTAATAATGGTTTTGATATATAAAACTTTTTTTTTAAGTTTTTTTTTTAGATCAAGATGAACGAAATATAAATTTATTGAAGGGTGATATCGATATAAAGAGAGAGAGAGAAAATTAGAAATGTTTGGGATTCACGGGGAAAAGCTTGAGTAATGGAGTGTCAGAGCGATAGATGAATGACTGGATGCTGGACATCCTCAGTTTGGACAGGATTGTGAATGGACAATCTCTCTCTCTCTCTCGCGCATGATCCTCGAAGCGTGTGTCCACACGGCTCGCCGAGATATTATACGAACGAGAGACGGACGAAATTCAAATGCGGCGCGATTTTAAATCGAACCGCCGTTTTAAATTCTCAATTTCGAATCGAATTACTCTTAAATGGAGATTAACAACGTTTTAAACGTTTAGGATAAATTAAAATCAACATTTCGTCAGTGCTTATTTATCTTATTAAAGTCGATAATTGCGGATTCTAAGAGGAAATTTCAAGTTTTACCAAATTTGAAATGCGTCCGCTCAAAAACCTTGTTGCAGAGAATAAGGAAAAATATGTTTACTTTGTAGCAGTATATTGGAAGTCCATTTATAGATAGGAAATTCAATTTTTGACAGGTCCCGTAACAATAAGAGGCACGTAGAATAAAATATATGACATGAAACTCTTTAAGTCCGTCCTAACAATAACCTAAGAGTCGCTATGAATGTAAAATTTTCGGACTGAAAAGGCGTTTTGATAATGATGTCGCTCCGCTTGGCCGGACGCGCATCGGCCAGTCCAGAAAAACGAAAAAGGATTGTTGGTATAGTACGCTGTAAATATTAATGTCAAATCCTTGAATATAGACACTCCGAGCCAGATCCAATTATAGGCCACTGAATATAAAATCCCAGCAAATATTACGCGCATGCTCTTCTCTTTCGAAAAATATAATTGGTTAAATTTTAAATTCTCAGCTTTCGCTGCGACATTCTTTGGAGTTGCAACTTTAAAAAAAATCTTTCTTAGTATAACTGCTGCTGTATAAGTTATTTGAATTTTTTTAATCCTGCTGCTTCTACTGACCGACTCCCTAGTGACTCGCGCGTGGGTTTTAGAAAATCGAATAACTTCAAACATTATGAAATCTAACTGCTGACCACCGAAAAATTAAATTAACATATTGTAATCATGGAAGAGAGCAGCTCCCCGTTATTTAAAAGGGGCTTCTACACATTCTCGAGTGCAGTTGAGAGAAAAGGAGAGGCAGTGGCGGATTTAGCTGTTCCCTTCGGGCACGCGCGAGAAGCTCCCTTTGGAGAAAGATTCTCGAAACCCATTTGAGTTAAACGATGCCGATTTTATCAACGACCTAAACCAAATCCATATTCCGACAGACCTCCGGGGTTTTTTTTCTTTCAAATCCTCCTCCTCATCCTCCACTTGTCCAGAAATATTGACCAACTTGTCCCCCCATCCCATCAGGAAGAATTTCTGGATCCGTGCCTGTCGGGGCATATAACACACAGTAGGCTATAAGATAAAGAGGTGTGTTTTACTGTTTCTACATTATTATAGTCTGATGGTAACAGCGGTGTAACGGTATATATAGCCACGATAATTTATACACTACATAAAATAGCAACAAACACAATCTAAGTAGTGTCTAAAGACGGAGAAAGAGAGCAGAGTATAAAAACGAAAGAAAGCTTTCTCGTTAGTGATTAAAAGTTGGGAGTGGCTGATGCATTCGGCTGTGTTTTAAGTCCCTCGCGCGAGAAAAAAAAGAAAAAGAGTAAATTTATCCAGCAGCAGCCTTTTCTCTTAACGCGCCAATAACGATGCTGAGTGGCTGTATCACGTTGCTGCCCCTGATGTGACCGCTACTCTGCAATGCAGAGGGCTCGTCTCTCTCGTCTCTTCTTCTTGGTTAGGGTTCTTATAGCGCCGTGATCCAATCACTTAAAAGTTAGAAAAGAATGGACCGCTGGAGTCAGCAGTACCTTCATCTCCGGTCACTGATTGCGAAGAAGAAGAACATTCTATAAATTTTAACAATAGATTCGGCCGAAATAACTTACACTCTAATGATTCTTTTACTCTTTTGATTTAATTTTAAAATCCAACACATTAAAATTCGCAGCGTCGTGTTAATAAGAGTTTTTCATGGTTTTATAGCGCTCAGGTCCATCTGAATTCGTAAGAACATAAATCGGAGCCATTCGCATTCGAATGTATAGCGAATATTTAGTTTAATTCTGTTTAGTTAGAAGTAGAAGTAGTTGAAAGGTTACTTATACCGTATTACAATTATAAGTTATTACTATCTCGTTAATAATTTACCTCTTACATTCTGGTTTGTGACACCATAGATAGTACAGACATCCCAAAGGAGTACCGTACACTGCACTCTGTAAACGTACATCGAGTTCTGGCAAGGTGGTGTACAATGTATCCTCCACACGTTAAAGAAGGAATCCGTCGTTATTTCAACCGAGCTTATTTTAAAGATTATTTAAAATTAAATCTAATATTACTACTAACCATTTGATAAAAAGTTTTGTTATTTTAATAATAAATAACAAGTTTTCAAAAAGACAATAGATCGGTTCGCCATATTGGAATGGCATTCCAAAATAGTATCGCGTGATTGGCTACTTTACATTTTTCAAAAAAAACTACGTAATTATTATTTAAATAACAAACTTTTTTTATCAAAGGGTGACCAGTAATATTATATTTAAGTTAATTTTAAATAAACTTTAAAATAAGCTCAGGTTGCAATAACGACGGATTCATTCTTTAAGTTGAATATCTTTGCCAGTACTCTTAAATTATCGTTTCTATATCTACCATCTGCAACCAAGGACCTCTTCAGGACACCACAGCATATAAACCACTTCTATAACAGTAATACTTCTGTCAAAGAATACTGTCTGCTCTATAAAACAGTCATTATTCAGCAGTTGTTGGATGAAAGAGCGATTTAAAGCCGAGAAGAAATAGAAACAAAATAAAATTAAGTTATGTGAAATATTGCAGAGCCCAGGTGGCAGTTACTTGAAATGTTGGTCAAAATGAAAGCAGAATGTAAAAAAAGTAGCTGCCAATTACCCATGTCAAATATGTCAAAGTGATTTCTTGGAAATTCGAAAAATTGAGTTTTCCCATCGAATCGGACGCTGGTCAGACAACTCAAAAACTCTTGACAAGTGGCAGCGGCAACGCGAAGGGATTCAAAATTCTGAAAGAAAAAAAAATGAGAGAAAATATATCGAGAATTGTAATTTTCGTTATATATCTATAAAAACAGTGCACTTCATTGTAGAGATATGTCCGAATGATCTATATTACACGAACTGAGAGGGTTTTGACACAGACTGCTTACCAGGGAGAACCTTGATCGTGGCGAACAGTTCGCCATCCCATTCCAACTATATCTATAGCAAGTAATAGTAACTATTATGCCTACTTGAGAGTTGCTCAGTTGGAATTCCATCACAAGCATGATCTTTGAAATTTAAAGGACCACATTGGCTTTATAATACTCTGAGTTTGTTAAACAGATAATAAATAAATAAAAATACTTGCTTTAGATTGTCTATATTATTTTGTTTTTGAGATCATTTTAATTCATTTTACGCAATTCGTCCTGTCAGGACGAGTTCAACCAATCGGAAGGCCATATTTTGAATTTTTCGTAAAATGGATTAAAATTATCTCAGAAACAACAACAAAATTAATATAGACAATCTACAGCAAGTATTTTTATTTATTTATTATTTTTTTTAACGAACTCAGTGTGTTATAAAGAAAATGTGCAGAATGCAGATAATGCCGTAAAAATAGAATAACATGAAGAGAATAAAATAATGAATAATAAATTAATAATATTAAAAGAAAATTATTATTAACCTGCCACCTTCACCATTGGTACCTCGTAGAGTCCGCCTACGTAAAACTAATGCGGTACAAAGTGAAAATATTGGATTGTTATGTTTTTTTGTACGAGACAGCCTGACGGTTCACATTCAAACCTCCAGGGGTCGTCAAATATTGCCTGTATTCTTCTAATCCGTATTATTAATAAGGGGAAATTAAGAACGCTGCGATCATGTTTATCAAGAAGCAACGGTTGTTGTTGCAATTAAAAATGTATGTTTGAAAAGATATAAAATATTTAATCTTTAAATTGCTGCTTTTGATTTAAGACTTTAATGCGTCCGATGACCACTTCATCACGACTGATCCCGAAGCTTTAGCAGTATAAACACATCCTAAAACACCATCCCAAACCTGTCACTATTTACAGGTAATCAGAATTTACAGCCTCCACATCCATTTCCAAACTCTCGGCTCTTCAAACTATAAGGGATTGATTTTTTTTCCCACCCTTCTAATCATCGCCTTCGGAAGAGGGAGAGGGGGTGGGAAATTTTAAAAGCCAGAGATAAAGTAGAGGTTGGTTCGCATTCTGATGAGAAGAGAGAGGGGGTATAATATGACCAGTTTATTTTGTTGAAAATCTACAGGGTGATCCTAATTAAGGAGGACACTGGATGGTAAAGAAATTGGAACGCCAAAAGAGTGATATTGAGGATTATTTTAATTACCACGAAAGATTATGAAATTTAAAGTGTAAATGGGATGAAAAATTTGGATTTAAATATCGATTTAGTATTGTTTCATGATAATAACTATGTT
>JAQFYH010000793.1:0-11121 GCA_034694405.1 Scolopendrellopsis subnuda
GTAAAATGGCGCATCTCAGAAAGCAAGACACGTGCGCCTAGAAAACGGCATTCTTACGACGCTTCGTAGAGTTACATTTCCTGGTGGGTTTACAATTCCCGTTTTCTTTTGAATCCCGTCCGAGGGAATCGAACCCTGGGGTTATACCTTGCTTCTTCTGCGGAACGACTCCGTTTTCCTTTGGCTGTGGCGTCACTTTGTTGGGCGAGGATGACGGCGAGACGCTCTTGTTGATGGCCGGACATGTCACTCCCGGAATCTGAGGCATGTTCTTGGGCGGAGTCTTGGCGACCGGGGAATTCCTCATCTGCATGAGAAATCCGCGCTCGTAGATTATGCGGGTTCCTAGAATTCAAAAAAAAATTATTAAAGATCAAATGTCTCAGAAACGTTAGATTTTTTTTTACTGTAACACGCAATTTTTTCTTTTAATCTACGCCCATTTCGCCTAAATTCGGCGCTCTAGGTAATACACCTGTGAGTAGGGAGGCTGGAATTACCCCCGAAGGGGCAGCGCACTTTTCCGGACAGTTAGAGCCCACATATAACTGTCCCGGATAGTGGAGTCGGCCGGATTTTACGCCGCGGAAACCGGGTCGAGAGGCAAGTGCGCTAAACCACTCGACCACCGACTCCACATTTTAATATGACCTGGGAATATTTGGTGTCCACTCTGGACATAACTCCATCCATTATCAACCGTTTTCTTATTTTAATTCAGAGTTCGTGATGAAGATGATCGACAGAGATTTATGGATTGCAGACAGCAAGCTTGTCTTGGTCACTACACAATGGCCTTCAACCTATGTAACACTATTTATATTTCGTACATGGTTACTCATCCTAAAACTATCTAACGCTATACGAGTACACACACAGCAGTATTTATTTGCTTAACTTTCTTTTAATAGTTTGTAATGAGTGATGGCCCTGATGGGAGATTACGTGATACTATTTTAATCAACGTTGATTGGTTTAAATACCGCATACGTATGACTAAAGTTCGATGAATTAGATAATTTTCGGGTATTTTCGATCGGCATTACGGAGCGAGAATTGGGATATCTCTTCCGAAATGGTGTCGCTCATAAAATAACACCGTTTTAGCCCCTTTCTTCTCTAGCCGCAAATTTTTATATCAACACCCGAAAAAAGGCGAAATGAATTATGGAATTTGAAATATTTAGTAAACAAGAGTGTTGGGACCAGTTGTACAGCCCCCCCACACCCCCGTTAGGGACTATATTCTACAGCAGCTGTATCATGATACTGTTGTTAGCCTTAAACTTATTTTTTCAATTTGTTCATGGTTTATACTTGAAAATGATGAAGTGTTCATTGAAATAGTTTCTGTTTCGCTCGCAGCAGCTGTGCAAATGAAATGCCTCTGCCAAAATAAAGGCCGAAACGGGAAAATCATATAGAAGTCCTATTAGTTAATGTATAAAATATGGGGCGAAGGGGAACAGTTTATTTTTAAACCTTATTCACAGAGGAAGGTGTAATTTAAACTTGTTGATGTTTTTTTTTTCGTGAAACATTTCGTCGACTATGAAGCAATAAAAACTGTAAGTTAATTTGTTTCGATAAAAAGAAAACTCGCGTTCATGCATTAAGTTTTAAGCTAAATTGAAGAAAGATTTAGTAAATTGCCCTAGATTAGTTTTGAAATTTACGATGGGTTACACACAGTAAATGCACTCCTTTCTCTGATCTTTCAATATTTACGTAAATCTTACAATAATTTCGTATGAAGGATTGTAAGTACCCCGTAGGGTATACCGTCCCCGTCAATGAAAAGATGATATACATGTATAGGATTTATTTTCAACAAGACCGATTTATAGACTAAATTTGACTGCTGAGAGAGGAATAGTGGAAGAATATTACTGTACCTAGTACAGAATATACGGGCCAGTGGGCCACCTTACCGGACTATTACAAAACACGTTTTAATCAGGCTGTCGGAATATAGGATTTTTCATACACGTATAAAATTGCATATAATCAATCATAAAGCACAATATTTACACTTACCGATTTCGGTCCGACAAAATCGGTAAGTGTAAAATGTAATAACTCCGACGAAAAACTGCAGACTCAATACACATTTATATTTTCGGGTTAAATAACTTAGTATTCTGATTTCTGCCGCTTCAGATAGTCAATACAAAATCATTTTTTGCACTCCTGTAATACCGAAGTTGTATTCAAACTGACAGCTGCGCAGTAGCTTTCCTACAAATCAGTTCATTTCCGCAAGCGTAAGTTCCTACATGGACTACTTGTATGCGTTCTACACATACCGTGTATTGTGGTCGTTTTCATGGTTTTATCTTCACCTTTTACGTAGCGTATGTTCTACCGCAAAGCAGAAGTAGGCCTACTGTACGAGTACTTCGTAAGGTCGGATATAGGCAACTGGGAGGTAAGGCAGAGCACACATAAACGAGTAGGTTAGTGCTGAAGGGACATCACATATGGCTTTGTGTCAAAGCTGCTACTGCAGTTGCTGCGTTGTAGTGTTATAAATTCTGAAATTAACAGCTTTGCTATATACGGAATACGTTTTTTTTAGTAAGAATTAGTTTAAAAACGAGTTCATTTATCTCGATTAAGTTCGTTTATCTGTAAATCGAGTTGGTTTCTCTCGATTTCGAAGTATTCAATTTCAATAATTCTCCGAAATCGTTTTACCCGTTCCATCGAAACCTGTCATATTACCGCAATATCTCACAATTTACATTACGTGCATCCGTTTATTAAAGACCGGATTTTTCAAATCAACATCCTTGACCCAAGGGGTGGGCGACACCTTCTTCCTTTTTCCTCCCAAAAAACTTTCAGAAAAGAGCATTATGGTGCCAAAAGAACGTTGTAATCATCATTCCCAAAATGGTAGGTTGAAACGCGATCTTTGAGCGCTCAGCATCCCCCTCTCCGACCTCCTAAATTTAGACGGGACCGCCGCCATCTTACTTTTTTCTCTGTGTCAACGCGCATGCGAGGAAATGTACGGGAAACTGTATAGGCCACGTTGTTCCTTGGTTTCGAAATTGAGCCAAAAAAATTTCTTTTTCGACTAGTGTAAATAGTTTTTAACGAATCTCCGAGGCTTGCCGAGTGCACGGTAGGATTAAATACATTTATACACTCCGAATATCTGTTTTGTTTTTTTAAAAATTCTGTATGAAGCTGTTATTTTATAACTTGGAGGTTTTGGTTATCGTTCGTCGGTAACTGGTAGGTATAAATTTTATACTTATTTCTCTTTATTAACTTCCCGGCACCATTTCTGCATTCCTGAGCTAGGTCGTTGCTAAAAATAACCCTCGCCGGGAGAGATCTTGGCGAAAAGTTTTACTTTCGTTAATTTTGAGCATGCTAATTGGATAATTCTTTTTATTAAATTCATAACTTTAGAATTGTTGAACTTATGAGATTCAAAACCGGCGCTTTTCCATTATAATACACCTCATTACCGATGAATATTTTTACAGTGCGCTCGTCCCAATTCTCTTTGCCGTCGCGTCGTACTGTAAAATCGCTGTCGGAATTTTAGGGTGCCAGGTTTTTACAATACCGAGAGACGTCTGTTGCACAGATTTTACCTCTTACTTGCAAATCTTGTTAGGCCTACTTATACCAGAGTCGGGTAAACGGAGTCTGTACCGGTATACTGGACAGTGGCGTAAATAGCTCAATCTGACCAAGGATTTTAATTATCTGACGGGGAGGGAGGGGGGCAGTGGGACACCACATTTTTAAATTGAAAGTTGACAAAATTTTGCTGAATTTTGATTGAACGTATACGTTTGGCCGGAAAAGATAGGGGGCACGTGCCCTCCCCCTCCCTGCCCCCTCCGTATCTACGCCACTGACGCTGAGTATCCAAAACAGTTTGAGTCTTTCTTTTTAAATCGTTTACATGCTTATAAAAAATACCGTATGTGCACGGAACTAAAATTTTTGCCACGATGCTATCGTCTCGTGCACCATGCTGACTCAGTGCTAGAGTCTCGTTCTGGCGTGCGTGATTAGCATAAACAAAGAAGTCACACGTTCCGAAACCCAAAGTTTCTCGCCCCGTTTTCATCTACCTCTGGTATTAAAGTTATTGGTCTGTGCTGGACTTTCTTGAGATAAGAACAAATATTTTCCCGGTAAAATTATTTTTTTCCCTGTGTTGGGCTGGAGGATTCTGGCGTTCGAACTCTAGATTACACCAAGGAGTTTTAAGTTATCAGGAGAGGACAGAGTATTACACAAGTTGATAGGGTTGTGCGAATAGTAAAATTTTCATTCGAATCGAATACGAATCGAGTATTCGAATCCATTCGAATATTCGAAAACGATCGAATACTGAAAATTTACGACAGTTTTAGTCAGGTAATTGGACACTATAGCAAAACTTCCGGATATTATGGCTGCCTATATGTCGAATATTATAGAGCATTATGCCGTATCTCTGTTTACTATTCAATTTTTTGTGCAAACTAGGCGATTTTTTTCAAAAACTTACCGTTATAATTGAGTAAATGTCTTTTACCAAGTGGTATTCGAAACATAATCGAATATTCGATATTCGATTAATCAGCATTTGATGTTCCAATCGAATCGAATCGAATATTCGCACATCCCTACGTATTTCTTCTTTCAACGAGATCTAGCGCTTTACTTGCAAAGGAAGGTTTTTGTTCCTTTTGCAAGATCTGCTAGCAAAACCTTTCGTTTTGAAGAAAAGGTTTCCTTCCTTTGCCAGGCAGTAAAGCGGTAGATCTCGTTGAAAGAAGAAATACGGGGATTACGTTATAATTTCAGAAAGGGAAGGTCTTATAAGATTAATTTATGTTGATTGCAGACAGTGTTTGTTGAGAACTTTACACGCCTTACTGCGTTCGTCCAAGTGCTGCAACACCTTGGTGCCCTGTCTGGTTCAGAGACTGCGTTCGGTTCACGCCGACTGCAACGTGACTTTGAAACAGATCGTGGAACTGGCAGCTGACATGCAAGATCCCCTGATCTCCACTCAAACGACGAAGGAAACGCTTTTTTCCGAAGAGGAACGGAGAAATATCAGGCTTAAGGTATCTCATCTCATGTTGTCTGTCGTGGGTTACCCTCCCGAGGTGTTTGTTTCCCCTCTCGAAATACAAACGGAGTTTTTACACACACCAATCTTCGGGAATCATCAAGTTTGATGTCCTCACTGGGTGAAAAGGTCGTAAATTAACATTAACGACTCGGTCTACCAAAAATACGTAAAATCGACTTAGGAAATTGCGTACCGGGTGGTGCGCAAGATTTTATGGCACGAGAATGTTGAACCGATCATCAAAAAGTACGAAGTTTCCATGCTACTCCCACGGTGCATCATAATGGTTATGTGCGCTGAAACGTGCGCAATTTTGACGAGACGAATAACTGTTACATCGCACTTGTTGGATTCATGAAATCCGTCCGAGATGTACATACACGAACTGTTGATTACTAATTGGGAGATTAATATTGATTCCTTTTTAGATTGCAAAAATCAGCGTGGAGACGAATATTCTTCGAGACGAAATGGACCAGTGCCTGCAGACGCAGGATTACACGCGCGCGGCCGATATCAAACAGAGATTGGAGCAGTTGACAATCAACAAGGCGGAGCTGATTGCCAGCGAAAAAGCGATGCCATCGCCAGAGCTCATTGCCTCTAACACCCCGTATGAACCGGACTTTGAGGTGCGTAAAAGTGGAGTATTGCGGTTCGGTGGTTAGAGTGCTCGCTTTCTAGCGCGAATACAACGTCGGGTTTAAATCCTGGTCGAATTAACTTGGCAGTTTTCGTTTTATTGCAGAAAAAAGTTCAGAATTTGGTTAAATCGCTGATAATGTACTGCGAGATTCTGAAAGATCCGGGATTAAAGCAGTCGAATCCAATGATCTTCTCCCTCGTTGAGAATCAGGTATGTTATTGCTCTATAGTTAGTTAGTACTTTTGGGTTGCGAGAGGAGTAGATCGTTATCAACACTTGGTATGCCTGAACGTTGAACCCCACAACTGCAACACATTTTATTAGATCAGTGATCACGACTAGGGAATGAATCCCGGGATCCCGGACTTTTTCAATCCCGAAAATCCCGGGATTGAAATTCCTGAAATCCCGGGATTTTCGGGACTGAAAACTATTTTAAAATTCATTTTATCTGTGTATATTTTGACTAGGATTTAATGCTAAATACACGAATAATTCTCTTTGATGCCATTTTGAAACGTAAATTAAATCATATTTTCCGGATGATCCTGATTTAGGACGCGAAAAAAGTCGCACTCTGCGGTCTCCATAAAGTCATGCAATTCTTATGCGTTTTACTCCGTCCCCGCTTGCTCAGCAGATTCTGCTGCATCTGGGACTGTATAGACACAGACCCATGTAGATTTTAGACTGAACCCTGAACTGTGAAAGGGGAACTTCAGTTCCCCTGCTCTTCATTTTCCCGCAACCAGAAGAACGCCAAAAGCTAAATAAGTTTTAAAAAGCAAAATGTCGCTATTCGAAAATGGAAGAAAAGAACGCAATCTTCAGCTACAGTTGTAGATACTGTTCTGTAGTAATTGAAGATTGTCTAAAGTAATTTCGTATAAGCTGCAATTTGTTTTAAACAGTAGAAATTCTTTAGGAAACGCTTCCCAAGACTTCGAAAGAAAAAACTGCGGTTTTCAAGATTTGAACCTGGGGCGAGCTAGCATAGAGGTAACGTGTCTGGCTATGCTAGGCCATGTGTGCTATATGGACAGACCCAGGTTTGAATCTTGAAAACCACATCATCTCGTGGGATATACTCGGTATTTCGTAAAGAATTTCTACTATACGGAAGGAAGATAAGAGTTTATACCGGTAATACGAAATTACACTGTATTACTCCGTACATTAACGTGTACTCTCAATTCCTCCCATCAGAGTAGAACCAGAACGAGCATTCTGTGCTGCAAGGCACATTATATAAAAGTACTAATAACTTGTAAGTACTGTATATGAAAGGAACTGTTCAATGTTCGTTTAAGTTACATAACTGTACGACATAGGTGCATGAAAAAAAAGTTGTTTTATCATGTTTTATGAGGTTTTGTTAACAATCCCGAAAATCCCGGGATTGAAAATTCTCAATCCCGAAAATCCCGGGGTTGGAATTTGGTCCCGGATTGGATACCCTAATCACGCCGGGTTCGAATCTGGAGTGTCGCGCAAAACGTAGTAGGTGGTTTGCTGTCGTTGATGGTTTTTTTTTCACTCTCCCCATTCTGTAGTTGCTCCCGGCTGTTGTGAACGAGGACCCTATTGTCCGCAAGCTGGGAATTGAAGCCCTGGGCATGTGTTGCTCTCTCAGTAAAGATTTGGCCAAGAATCAACTGCTGCTCCTACTGCAGGTACTGTATCTTGTTTTTAATTATTTCCTACAGGACGCATGCTTTTCGTTTAGAAGTGTTCTTATTGGATGCACACCTTGCTTGTCTCGGATTATTCGATCAACTCTAACCATTTTCGAATCGTACCTTGATACGTTAATTTAATTATTTGATTTTAGACTACGTTTTTCTAACTCAATAACCGCCTTGTCCCAATCCCTGTGCTGTTCTGTTCTACGACAGGAGATCGTTGCTCGGTGCGCGAGTTTGTGAGATTCCTTATGAATGTTTCAAATAATAATTGCTCAAAATTTGCTGATAAAAATAATATCGCGCAGTGAGTTGAAATCCACGTATTTCAATATGGCTGGTTTTTAGAACATAGTAAAATTTACTCCGTAATAGAAAATTAGAAATACGTTACAGTTGCCCCTGATGGTAGTTTTCTCCGTATTGCAAGATTGCGTGTACGGCTTGCCAATCTAATTACTATCAGGGGTAAAGCACTTCAATAATATTAGTCTAATAAAAACAATATCTGTCCTGTTTTGCGACCATATTTGTAGGGTTGGAAACATACGTTGTACGGTAACTGAATATTACCTTCCGCAATTATCCGTAAATTTTTAAACTAGTGGATTTGTCCTGTTTTGTAGATTTCTCAAGTGGACAATCACATTACCATCCGTGTGTCGGCCATCAAGGCCGTTTTTGACGTTCTTCTGATCTTTGGAGTCACCGAGCTGTGCGGGCAGGATTCATTGGATTCATCTAAACCGGAGGACGCCAGTATAGCCGACACCACCATCCTGTCGCAGGATGGCGGTTCATCTTCTTCCGCCGGGATTATCGGTATCTTGACCGCCCTCCTGGACAGCGAGGTTAGAAAAATCACTCACAATAATATGCGAAACGGTACCAGTTCTTTTTAAAACGGGAACTTGAAACACCAAGAAGGTGTATTCGTGAGAAAATCTATAGACCGTGGCGCCACCGCTGGAGTCAACGTGCAACTGCTTACATACCAACAAGGGAGTAAACCCTTCCCTGGAACAATATTTTCTTTTTTCTTTATTTCAAAGAAAAATTTTATTTTTAATTTTTTTTAATTAATTCAAACATTTGCTCACAGTAATATATAAATTTAAAAAATATACTAAATGCACTTCGAATGAGATCGCAAAATAATGTCGAATTTAAACGTATGGGAGGTATTGAATTCAAGCACTCAAGTTCTAATGTTGCAGTAGCCTATTACATAAATTATTATTGTTGAAATTTTAGGAATCTGAGGTACGCAGTATAGCTGCCGAAGGATTGGCCAAGTTGCTCATTTCCGGCAGAGTCGTTGCTCCGCGATTGCTGTCCCGACTCCTGATTCTCTGGTATAATCCTGCGTCCGTGGACGACACATACCTCCGCCACATGCTGGGAGTGTTCTTCCCAACTTATGCTTCCTACAGTCGGTAAGAGAGCTATTTCCGCGACAAAAATTAATTTCCAGCTGCACAATCGTATTTTATCTGTCCGATCCATGCAGTTATCACAAAATGGCGTCTCGCCCACTCTTTTTGCGGGAGAGCAGCGGTTATGCCATGCGTATGGAATGCGTGCAGTAGTGGTTTATGTGCTCGACTCAAATACTGTATTAAGCTGGGCCGACACGAACAGTGGGAAACCGTTCCTATAGAGCGGGGGTTCTCAAGTTGTCCTATATGCCGGGCCAAATCCGGGTTTTCTTAAAGCTTGTCGGGCCGCGCACGCGGTATAACCAGCAAAATTTCGCAACCAGACCGGGGCGGGGGTGTAGATTCGTCTCAGGCGTCCCCGGCCGCCCGGAGACGAAAATTTTTTTAAATTTTAATGTTAAATTAATGTATTTTATCGTTATTCGGCCGCCGGAGGCGAAATAAATTTCAATTTTAATGTTAATTGATGCAATTTTCGTTATTTTTTCTCATTGGGAGTGATCACTAATCTGACTGATCAGTTCTATAAGTAAAAATTCCGTTCCGCGGGCCAAAAATTGTAGGTTCTTGAAACCCTTCTGCGGGCCAGGAAAAATGACCTCGCGGGCCGCACGTTGAGAACCCCCGTTTTAGAAGCTAGAAAGAAAACGAAGCTCACGTGACGTGTTTACACCAATCGCGTCCATTGAAACGCGCCACGTGAGCTTCACAATCTTTCTAACTTCTAAAATGATCTGCAGCGTAAATTCAGTCTCAATTTGCAAACAGACTACAATTATTCCACTGGAACAACTTACAAGAATAATAATATTTAGGCTAATAATTGTCTTAGTCTCCGAACCCAATAACATTTGTTTGAAACAACAAGCAAATGAAAAAAAAAAAGGCCGTGAAGGGGTACCAATTACTCGGAAGGGTCAACTTCCGGCCCTCAAAGAACCAGAACCCGAAGTGAATTTCAATTATTAAACTGCATATTGTCGAGTTACAGCATGGAAGAATCAGAGAAGGGGCCAAAAACACCCCTTATTGATACTAAGTTTTTACCCAGTCCAGGGATATTACGATTCAAGAAGGATGGCTCGTAACGCAGGTTTATTTGTGATTACGAATGAAGGACCTGACATCGGACTCGCCAACCGATTGGGGTCAGTGGCCAAGGAGGGTGGCGAATGCATCCACCCTGCCCCCACTACCCTTCGAAAGAAGGATTAATAATGTGAGTTACAGTTGAAACAAACAAACAAACAAGATAATTAAGGTTTTTTTTATCCTCAACGATTTTCCTCTTCTTTTATAGCTGCAGTTTTTAATGATTTTGCACCCAGAATTTCGCCTTTATAAACATTTCACTTCCCTCTGCCTGCACTCTGCACTCTGCAGTCTCTTCTTATTGTGTCTGTCTTGGAAGGACTCACTTTGGAGGTATTGTGCCCTGCAACATCTGCAAGCAGAAAGAAAACGATGGACATAAAACTGAATTATTACTTCGTATAGTATGATGGAACCAATCTCTGATGTTTTCGCATTTTGGGGAGGGCGTGGCATGTCTTAAATTTACTTTTTTCCCTGTTAAGCATTCATAGAAAGACGATAAAATTTATTACCATAAAAAATGTTGTTAGTTATCATTTGACAACCCTGTTTTAATATGATCGTGACAACTTTTTTATTACTTAATCAAAAAGATGGATACCGTTTTACGACGAAAATTAACAACGTGTATTACAATTAAAATGATTAGTTCATAAACGGGGTTCCAGCATTTTATTTCTTACATTAAGAGCAGCAACTCATTGTCTTACGGCTGGTAAAAGTATGAACAATTACGTTGATGGATACGATATCCCCCCTCCCACCTAAAAAAAAATCTCGAATAGTTAAAACACAGTGTACCCTGCCCGACTGCCCATATCTTGTTACTTCAGAGTTTTTTTTTTAATTTCGATTCATCGAGTTATCGATGTACGAATCGAAATAATACCGAATGTTGAGCAAGAAGATTCTGGAGTCGTAATGCCGATAAGTCAACTTCCTTCTAATAAGGGGTAAAACTAAAACCAGTGCTGCGGAATTTTTTATCATAAACTCTCAACTTACTTACGGAGTACGTTAGTAAAATAAGTAAACAGACAAAAATTCTTTCTATACCCCTATCCCATATTTTTGTCCGGAAATGTGAGCTGCCCCTTCGGGGGTAATTCCCACCTCCCTACTCACAGGTGTATTACCTAGAGCGCCGAATTTAGGCGAAATGGG
>JAQFYH010000794.1:0-11120 GCA_034694405.1 Scolopendrellopsis subnuda
CAATTTTCGGAATAAAATTATTTAATCTGATATGCATTTATGAGGTAAAATTAACTTAAATATTCAAAGTTTAATGTTCTAAAATGTATTTTAAATATAATTTTGGGTTTTAAAGGCAATTTAATTATTTTAAAATATCGCAAATTCAAACGAATTATACCAGAGTCGCCGATTTTCGTTTTTACGTTTTGGTTACCAGATTGACGTCACTGTGAATTTCTTGTGAAACCTTGTAACCACACTATGAAAAATTTCACAGCAAGAAAACGCAGCTATTATAATAATTTTTCGTAATTTTTAGGGCTACTATTCAAGCTATATATAGATATGTCGAATTTGCTTACGAGATTCCGGAGATATTACCATTTTAACTTCAGGGGCTTAACTGCAGGGGCCTTTAATTTTCGAACAGACTTTTTTTAGCGTCTGAGATTCGAGGAGCGTTTACACCCGCCGATTTGTTGCTCACCCATCATTAATTTGGTAAAATAAAGTGTGATTCATTGAATTTAGAAGAATATTTCGCTCAGAATATTGATCAAAAAACAATTTCCAAATAAACTAACTATATATTTACAAGATTCAGAGATTTTTTTAAAATGGGATTAACTTGATTGGTTTAAATGCTCCTCCTCGTAGTATTTTTGATTGGTGGACGCATTTTAACCAACTAAAATCATTCAATTAGATTTTAAAATCTCCAAATCACACAAAATTAATCTTAGCTTGTGTTATGAGCAAATTCACCACGATTCCTGCTGCACTATTTACACCTTAAATGTTTGCTAATAATATCGGCGTGTGTAAACTGTCCTACGTACTGTACACCGTGTGTGACGTAACAAGGTGTATATCGAAGCAGTAAGAGGAAACCAATCGAATTAAAACAGCAAATCCTTCGCTAACGAAATTTCAAAACAATCGAACTCCCCCCGCGTTTACACAAGCCGCGTAATTTTATAGAAACCAAATGAGATCTATCTTTCCGTGAGCTATAAAACCAAAGACGAAGGGAAAATTATTGTATAAACAAACTCGATTTAAGATAAATAAACTATCGGGGTTCGCGAACAAGTCGTTAAAACTCATACAACTTCGGAGGGAGCGAGAAATTCATGGAACGGTTGGAATCAAAACACCAATTTCTGCCTATTTCTCTAAACTCGCAGAAGTTTTGCGAGTTTATTTTTCCAACTTATTTCTAAATAATTGCGAAGTATTAGAATCTAGAATACTTACAGTTCTATGAAGAAAATAATGTTCTAAACATGTGCAATCGCGGACAGGGAAAACGGATTGTTTATCGAAATATTGTGTATATACTCAATAAAGGAGAGAAAAAAATACCGTTTTGAATTCAAATTTCGCGAACAAAACAAATTTTTCTTCTTTTCTGGAGTAGACTATGCGATATTTCGATAAATTATCCGTTTTTCCCGGTTTTTCCTGTCCGCGAGTGCAAAATTCTACGTATTTTTTTATTCTTCATATAGAACTGTAAGCATTTTAAATCCTAATACCAGTTGTGGATAAGCGTGCTTATCCACCACTGCTAATACTGAGCTATATTTAGAAATCAGGGGGAAAACTTCGCTAAACTATTTTCTGCAGAAAGTGGGTAACAGAAAGGGGAGACAATTCACCCCCTGAAACCGTAATCTATTAGAGTTTTGGCAGCTTCGACGTAAAGCTAACGTAACGTAAACGTATCGTAAACGTAACGTAATGATGAATTCAGAGGATGCGCACATTGGTTTTTGCAGTGAAAATGCAATGTGCGCAGGCTCAGAACGCGTCATTAATCATTACGTTACGTTTACGATACGTTTACGTTACGTCGAAGCTGCTAAAACTCTATTTACAAAAGGTAAAATACTGATCTTTACATATACGTAACAGGAGCCGATCCAGGGATTTGATGTGGTGTTTCTTGATTTATTACGATGTTAATCGATATCAGCTGCCATTTACGACTGCCGGAACCGGAAGTGGATTCTGTTTCCTGCATTATTCAATAAACCACGAGCGAAGCCCGTAGGTTATAATATGATCGTATTAATATTTATGACGTTTTTATTTTGGACCACTCCCAGTTCGTGAGCATCCCGTTCGAATGGGTTGTTTATAATTATTCATCGTGTCGTAAAGGGAGTTCAGTATCACCGGATTCAAACCCGACTTGTCTCAAACCGGGTAACACAAGTATCTATCAGAGTATAATCTATTTCTTGACTTTGGCGCCCCCCGAACTGTTTGTGTTCAATTATTGTACTAATTCTTCATTACACGTGGCATGCTTAGCATCGTTGTGCTTACTTCGGTGCAACGAAATCGTCTGGCGTTCTTGGTTAATATGGGGAAATGACGGAACAGTCTAAAAAAAAACCTCGAGAACGTAACCCTCTCTTTTTTAGGCTTATTTGACGTGTCATCTAACGTACTAACAAAGTTATAGCACTGCCCAGCTAATACACCAGAAAATCTACGTATTTTACTTCCAAAGTTACGTCACTTTCGGTACCTACAAGAACGCGGAGCTTTCATTATCTCTAATAAAATATGCACGCGTTCTAACTGATCTTCCAGCCAGAGTTTGCAGAGCGGACTCTTGAACGGCCAGACTCTCAATTTGGCCTTTCCCTATCATTTAACATTACGACAGCTACGACGCTCTAACAAATTCTTTGCACAATGTCGGCAAACTCTAGCTGGAAGATCTTTTTTTTTAATAAATAGGAAAGTAACTGTCTTACAAGTTAGAGGTGGCGGCCGGGTTTGAACCTAAGAAATTTAGATTACGAGAAGAAAGTATTCGGTGCTACGCCACTTTTGAAACACCCATCTTATACCTTATAGATACTCTGTAGAAAAAAATGGCTGATTTCGCACAATAGCTCTTTCGTTTCGGTAATAAAGGAAGTCGCATTAGAAAATTCGCCTGGAAACGAAATATAACAATGTTTAATCAAGTTGACTCGCACATGAAATGACTTCCGGCGGTGTTTTCTGAATTTCAAATTGTGTGTAACTTTTATAGAATCGGTTATAAAAATTCATGTTTTTTTTATATTTCTTCCGAAGGCTTTTCAAGCTTGAATTGCAAAATATTTCGGATATGTAGTTAAATTACCATACATTTTTACCAGTAACTTTTTATTATATTTTTATAAAATATGTAAATTGCGTACGTCGCATCAGTATTCCGTATTTTCGTACATTCTGAATAACTTGGAGAAAGTCTATAATACGTACAAAGTAAGTTTTACACAAAAGTTTTTTTTTGTTGTTGTTAAAAATTCTTTATAAAAAAAGCTTTATGCTGGGGAAAAGGGTGGTCCTGGGTTCGATTAAAGTTATACGGGCGTAACCGAGAGCTATGCTTCCCCTTTTAAATGCCTTAATACAAACTTACAAGAAAACTTTTAGTTGAAAGGGTTTGCCCAGATATGAATTGGGTATGGTCTTATATGCGCTCTATCAGATTTTAAGTTCAACGGTAAACATGGTAACCATGGTAACCATTACCTAAACATGGTAACCATTGCCTAAACATGGTAAACTTGGTAACCATTACCATGTTACCCAAGTAAGTAAGTAACAGGTAACAGTGGTGATCGTGGTGACCAGATTAACCATGCTGTTTATCCACTATAGTCTGTAAGTTATTCGTAGTTACCATGGACACCGTTGAACACAACACATGGTAGAGCTTTATTTGTGCTGTAAACGAAATCAATTAAAGGGCGCCTGAGACTATTTTTTTTTTCCATTTTATCTAATACTATACGAAAAATTTTTAAACAAGTTTCGGGTTAGATTCAGAAACAAGACTGAACTTTAAAGATTTTAATTTTGTGCGTTGCCCAACACGCCATCATGTAAGATGTAACGTGTACGTATTCGCTTCGGTGCGACGTCACACCGATTTTTGGCTGCAGTTCAAACCTACCTAGTTTCTTGGAGTTGATTTCTTTCTACGTATTTAATTATCTCGTTGGTTATATAAACTTGGTCGATTTACGAAAGAAAATTTGAATTTCTACCTAACCCGACGTGAAATTTAATAGTGCTTCAAAAATAGACCCACCTCAGCAGCCTTGAATTTATTCTGTTTTCGTTTCCCTTTTGATATAAATTCTTCTCATACGCGTGGAAAAAAAATAAGGTGCAGAGAGAGTGTAAGGTGTCTTATTGATATTCCGTTTTTTACCCGGCTGTGGAACATGCACTCCTACATATCCTTCGTATTCGTTACATATTCAGCGACCCAAACTTTGTACGTTACAAATAAAAGACAACAAAAATGTACAGTGGGATTCAAAAGTCAGTCGACCGTGGGCTAAAGAAAATACAGAAGAAGTGGTTGCCTCGTAAAATACTCTTTGAATAGTGAGTTGACTAATAGTCAACATCGGTGTTGAGCTTCTGCTCACAACGAAAAGTGTTGACTGTTATTCCTAAAACCATATAACATCAGGACCCGCAAATAAAAGCGGCATTACGATGAAGCTTGGCTGGCATCCGCCATTTTAATTCTGTATTCTGGCCTTGTGCATCAATCCTCCATTGATATAGCAATCGACGCTTGTCATAGTGGTATCAATGGAGGTTTGATGCACAAGGCCAGAATACAGAATCAAAATGGCGGATGTCAGCCAAGCTTCATCACCATGGGCGCTTATGTAGCTTGCGAGTCCTGATGTTATATGGTTTTAGGTTTCACAAAACTTTCCTTCTCCAAATACGAACAATCAATCATCATTTCATTTATCAATAATTTTATAAAATTTTCCATAAAGAGAAAAATAGCCATCCGCTGGCAGAAAGGCCGCTAATTCCATTTGTTTAAAAAAAAAAGATAAAGAAAAACAAATAAAAAAAATACTCAGTATAAAAAAAACGGGAAATAATTCATTAATAAAAACAATTTTTTTTTTACATGCTCATCAAAAACTTCATTGCCAACGCGAAAATTAAACAATAACAAACAAAATTAGTTAAGTAAAGATCAGTCTTATACCGTAAAACGCCGTCGCTCGATCGCGGGAAAAAAAAATATAATAATTTAAATATTAGAGTGCGAAAAGACGGGCGGTAGCGACAGAGAATCGACGAAGATAATGTAAGTATTACGTTCACGCGTACGTCGATTCTGTGACACCCGCCGATCTTCATTATTTCTCTTGCAAATCGCTAAAAAAATTGTCCTGCCTTGTTGATTTTTTTTTCCTATGAATATAACTATTTACAAACTAACTTCCTTTACAGTACTTATTAAATAACTTAAAAACAAATTCATATCTTTTTTTTAGTATAATATCCTAGCCATATAATACTTTTTTTATATATACTGTATAAATATATATAGCTAAACAGATCGATTGTAGAGAATAAAGCTGGGGGGGGGGGTGGCTGTCTCGTTCCCGCAATCACCTTTCAGCATCTTCCGTTTTCCTCTTATTTTTTTTTCAGCTGCTCAGGCTTTCGAATTCATTTAAAAAATTCAATTGGCAGCACTACGTGAAATTTTTGGAAAGGAAGGCGGAATACGAGACAACCTCTTCTAACAGAATATTTTCTATTTCAAATAAACGTGGTCTTTTGAAGTTACAACGAACATTCTGAACCTAAATAATTTAAAAGTTTTTTTTTTTTAAAGAAAACATGCGTTAGTGTGGGGACAGCTGTCGAATTCGCTAGGGGCGTATTCGTCGCCGCAGAAATTCTAAGTATGGAACGTCGATTGGGACAATATCCTGGATTACAGAACCAAGAAATATGTCCCAATCGACGTTCCATACTCAGAAATGTATGGAACGCCGATTGAAACATTATTCTAGGTTTAATATCCCAATCGTGTGTGCCATACTCAGCAGAAGTAAGAATTCGATCAATGTGATAGAGAGAGAGAGAGAGAAAAGGCATTGGAACACCTTATTTCCCTGGAGGGAAAAGAATCAAACGCAGCACGTGGGCGGCGTTCCAAAGCCTGGAGGGAGGGATGAGGTATTAAAAAAAACTGCATAATATAAATAAATCCTATTTCTTTAATCGGAATGGATTAGCGGTCTTCTTCGAGTCCCTGGGATTGTCCGATCGCCTCTCGGAGGCCGCGAACTGCTGATCGCCGCCGCTAGGGGCGTACTCGTCGCCGCAAATGTCCTCGAAACTCATGTTGGCGAAGGCGTTGCTGCCGATGTCCTTCTTGCTCTTCTTCGACTTGCTCGTCTTCTTCGACTTCTGCTGCTCGACGTTGGTGTTCTCGTCCTGCACCGTCGGCATGCTCTGGTACTTGGCCGACTTGTCGCGCTTGCTGCTCTTCGGAGCGTGTTTCGAACCTCCCACGAACGATCCCAGTCTGTCTCCGCCGCCGCCGCCCTCGCTGTTGCTGGAGCTGCGGCTGTCGGTCGAGTCTCGCCGGTTTCTTCCTGCGGAAAAGAAGGAAACAACGTGGGTTTTAGCGAGAAATGAGCGAAATCAAGTGATGTAAGTGGCGCAACCTGCCTCCACTACCTTTCTGATGAAGGGTTTATGTGGGTTACAGTGTTGACTTGAAACAAACAATCAAGAGAGGAGTCTAGTCTGAGCAGGCACAGAAAGCGACTACCGCTTAGCTTACCAGGGTAGTGGCGTTACCGGCCATTTGCTAAAGTTTCAATAATGGACTGGATCCATTTAATATCTGGGGTGATTGTCATACTCAGACGGTCTCACTTAGGGCTGTGCGAGTTTGAGAAATTTTTCGACTTCGTGTTTGGTGGACATAATGGTAAAAATTAAGGAAAATTTCAAATAAAAATGATTGCAA
Source organism: Scolopendrellopsis subnuda (assembly GCA_034694405.1). Taxonomy (NCBI): domain Eukaryota; kingdom Metazoa; phylum Arthropoda; class Symphyla; family Scolopendrellidae; genus Scolopendrellopsis; species Scolopendrellopsis subnuda. The sequence continues at coordinate 6,809 of JAQFYH010000794.1, forward strand.
TGGCTTTCAAGGTATTTTCGCTTTCGCTTATTTTTGCTCCATAGACTCCTGTGTTAAACTTTTCAAAACTTTGGCCCCGCTTTTCTCGGCAAATAATTTTCTTAAACTCTTTTTATTTGATAGTCAATTTTAGCAGATAAAAATGAAAAAAGAAGTTAAAAATAAACTCGAACTCTAATTTGGAAATTAAACTCGAAAGTTCTAGTTTCGCACAGCCCGTCTCACTAGGGCCACGTTTTCTTCCGATCATAATATTACTGTAGGGTGTAGGCTATCCTTCGTGAGGAAGTGTTGCAGGGGTGGATGTGGTAAAATGAGAACTGGGGCGCGAGTTTTCGTCTGCGATAAAAACGACACTTCAGCTTATGGCAGTGCACTTTTCAATGGGGGACGTCACCGACTTTAAAAAAGTCAAGACGAAAATCGGATCATTTGGTTTTAGCTAGGGTTCTAATAAAAAAGCCACTTTTCCAAAAAAGCCGGAGGATAAAAAACGAAAAATACCACTTTTTTTCCGAAAAATTGGGAAAAAAATCGGTCGGAAAAAAACCATTTTAGAACCCTAGTTTTAGCGGCGAAAAGATAAGAGGAATCTACAACAGAAGAACTAAAATAAAGAAGATAGGTTTACCTTTGCTGTTGCTTCGCCGCTGATTCGTCTTCTTGTTATTTACATTGTTGGTGAACTGTCGCGATTCCGCTTCGCCGCTCTTGGCGGCCGCAGCCGGAATCGGCAGCTGAGGTTTCGGCTGAACGACCGGCTTCTGCAGCGGCGAGAGGGAAGCTGCCAGATGGGTGGCCATCTCCTCGAACGGCACGGCGCCGAACAGATCCTGGCTCGGACCCGAGACGTTTCCGGGCGGAGACGAGAATCCCACCTTGTTGGTGGTGGAGGGATACATCGCGGCGGGAAGCAGTCCCGCGAAACTGTGGGGACGGTGCAGAGGCGCGAAGTCGGTTCGCTGAGGTTGAGGAGGCGGTTGGGGAGGTAAGTAACTGCCGGAGTTGGGAGGAGGTGGAGGCGGAAAGGAATTCGCCTCCGCCGGAGTGGAGACGAAAGGAGTGGAACCGAACATGTCGACTTCAGACTGTCCTTTGGCGGCAGGCGTCGACGTCGTGACGGGAGGAGGTCGATAGATCGGACTCGCCGGCAGCTCCGGCGACGGCGTGTTGACGTCGAGGGGGTGCGTCGGTCGGAAAGGAGTGGATCCAAAAACGTCCACGTTCGCTATTTCGTCGTCGGAGAGTTCGGGATCGAGGTTTTCGATGGAGGGATGGAAAGACGCGATAGGAGGGGGATGGGGAGGCGGAGACGACGCCACTTCCGGTTCGTGTTGGTTATTTGGCATCTTGCAGGGTTTGACGACGGGTTTCCGGAAGGGAGCCTGAGAAAACACGTCCGTTCCTTCTTTGATCGAATCCTCCGACTTGGTGGACGTCAGGCTCCTCAGACTCTTCTTCGACGGGCGACGGAACGGCGCCGCTTCGAAGACGTCGACCTTCCCGACGTTTTCGTCGGAGGGTGGAACCCCTTCGTCGGAAAGCGTCGGATGACGCGTTTCCCCTTCCGACAGCTCGTCGTCGTCCAACAACGGCCTCCTTCCGTCTTCCGCCGTCGCCGTTTCGTCGACCTGAGTTTCCTCCTCGACGACGGCGGTGGCCGTCGTTTCTCCTCCTCCTCCCCTCGAACTGTCGACGTCCTCGTCGACGGAAAAGTCTTCCAATTCGCGCTGGAGCGTGCAGGAGAGGTAGTAACTCGCCTTGGCGGCCGCCGCCGCCTCGAGAGGGACCTCCCCTTCCGCCCTAACGCCCAGGTATTCTTCCTCCTCTTCCGCCCTCGCCTGGAGGTCGCTGGCCGATCCGATGGAGTCGTCGTCCCGCAGGATGGGTTGGCAGGCCAGGCGTTCGAATTCCTCCTCTTCCGCGTTCCTCAGCTTCTCGTACTTGGATCTGTCCTCGCTGGGGATCCGCTGGTACCCTGGGGAGGTGCCGAAGAGTTGTCCTCCGCTCATGTCGCTCCTGCTCTCCGAAGGAGAGACGCTGGAGTTGTCGCTGCTGAGCCTCCGTCGCCGCCTGGCGGTCAGTCGATACGGCTCCACGTTAAGTAAGTGAGAATATTCTGGCGAAAGACGCTCGGCACCTACGAACAAACAAAAAAATGTTAGAGCAACGGTGAAATGAGAATATTTTCATCAATATCGGGGAAAACAAATTACCGTAATATAATGCCGATGGTTCAATGATTGAGTGAAGCGGACGAAATTAATCGATTGTATCAATCTCGATACATTTTAAGAGGTATCGATACTAAACATCGAATTTAGTGAGTTGGACGAGCAACATTATTCCTTATCAGTTCCAGGCGCGTACTGGGTCTGCCGAGGGGGCCCGGGCAAATCCCGCCTGTTGAGAGTAATCAAAGCAAAAAGGAGGAGGGGCCCCAACTCCCATTAGGAGGAGGAGGGGGGAGGCACCGGGCATCTGCCCTGCTGGCCAGTACGTGCCTGCTCAGTTCCATATTGTTGCGTAAACCCCGGCGTATAATTACGCGATATATGAACTGCGGTACATCACCAACTTACAACTGAATTTATACCATCCTATAATTATTCAATAATTTCATCTCCGGCGTGAAATGGACAAAAAGAAACTACTTTTGCCAAAGGCCTATGGTTCGATTACTCTCATACCTCCACAATTAAATTAAAAGCGGCGAGTGCTGCAGTGCGATCAGAGAAAGATAACTCCCAATATTGTTCCTACCAGTTAGGCTGCATACACGCCGAGATATTTTTAGAGATAGAGTGAAAATTTTGTTCACGTGACACGTCTAGACCAATCGCGTTCTTTGAAACGCCCAGATAGCGGCGAGATAGCGGCGTTTTTACACTCTATCTTCTAAAATTATCTCGACGTGTATATGCAGCCTTAGCGTACAGCAAGATCTGTGCGCCGCTGTATTTTGTGTTCGTGAAAGTGCGACCCAAAAGTGTTACGAAAATGTGTAGAAAAATCTGTCTGTGTGCCTTTACGGTATAGAAGAGTGGATATATTCAATTACCTCCTCCGTTTCTGTAGCAGAGATAGGGAAACCTCCAGACATTGGCCAGATCCACCGCAAATCCAATGATGGACAGCAAAAAGTCGATCTTCTTGTCCCACGTCTCCCTGTGGTCGGGACTCGCACCTTCGACTCCGGCTCCCGCGCCGGCCAAAATAATGGCCGAAGCCAGTCCCACTTCCACCTTATTTCCGGGAATTTCGGGAGTGGGACTCCGACACGGCGATCCCGCCGCCGTGGAATCCGGCGACTTGGAACAAATGGGTAACCGCTCGAAACTCGAAACTCGTCCATTCAGTCTGCTCTCTGCAACAAAATAAACACATGTCAGGGTTTCTTCTTCGCCAGGAATTGTTCTTCGAGTGCCACCCTTGGGTGGCGCCACACGAATCAGCCACAAACTTCATTCTTCGACGTGTAACTTTCTTAGAAGGAAAATAACCACATAAACAGGGTACATTTACCTCCCCTTACAAAATCATTCTTACCATTCGCCCTGTTTTTAGTCACGGGTTCGTTTCCGAATATTCTACCAAATGTCAAGGTCAAATTAAATATTTTAACCATTTTTACTGCGTTTTTTTAACGCGTAAATTTTTATGGTTCCGGCCAATTAACACTTCAAATAACGTCCATAAAAAAAATCACTCCACATTTTCGGGCGCGAAAAAACAACTTTCCAAACAAAAAACTTATAAACAAACTTGTTTTTTTTTCCCGCGCTCTTTTTCAAAGTTATAAAAAGTCATAAAAAATTCTGATGCTTGGGCATCATCTGCGCTGGATGTGATAATCGCTCATTTAGAATTGGCAGATTATCAAAGCACTTATCAACAATATCGGACTAGGTTATGAACTGAATCGAAAACATTGTGTATAAACGGCCGGCCCCCCCACGCATCCGTATAATATTATTTGATGATATGTGCGTTGTTCGATACAATGGCTTAATCAGGTTTAGCGCAGTGGTTGCTGCTGTCAATGCTAATTGTTCGGTTCTTGACCTTTTTGGAACTGCAATGAGCGATTCAGAATCGGAAGGGGAGAAGTGGAAGCCAGAGGTCTACTGAACATGTAGGGATGAGACTATATGAAAGGCATCCTGACCTTTTGAAAATAACCGGGTTTGAACCGATGATCTTGAGATTAAGGCTGGGTTTCTCCAACGCTGATTAACTCTTAATCAGTTAATCACTGTTTAAAAGTTAACGGTTGTTTTCAACATAGGAATATCCTATCTTTAATCGACCG
>JAQFYH010000795.1:0-11118 GCA_034694405.1 Scolopendrellopsis subnuda
TTTAGGACGAGAATTAGCCGAGAACTTGTGTATTTTAATTTTTCTCCGTTTTCTAGCTACTGAAAGACCTTAAATACATATTTTTTACTGGTTAGGTGTAGTTTGTTACACTTTCTCGCTCAATTTATTGACGATGCATCTTGTATTGTTTTAATCTTTTATTACATCGTCAACATTATTAGTTAAAGAAGCTTACACCTAGTTATTTTATTGCTATAAGCACGTAATAACGAAAACAACGTCTTAAAACTCGTATCTTTACTGTTGTCGTATCTTAATCCCTTCTTTACGATGAGGGGATAATAAAAACGTAGTTTTGACAATGGAAATCAGAGATTGAAATGATGCGATTATTATCCACGAGTGACTAACATTAAAAAGTTCAAATTCCTAATGTACCGAAACCAGTTTTTGCGCTCGTAGATGGCACTCCACACGCTTGCGGGCTTCCCGCCGCTATTAGTCGCATCTGGGGTTCCGATCGAAACGTTATACACCTTTGACGTTCGATTTTTCATAGTTAATAGCTTGTTAAAGTTACGTCTGGTTTAATTATTGTTTTCGAAGAGAGAAAAAAAGCAATAATGGAAAATTTCACATCGAAAAAATGTTTTACGTAATGCTACTGTCATTCAAAGCAATTATTATCAAGCTTGTAGTTTCGAAAGTTTGATGGCATGATTGTGGAGCGCAGAATACGAAGTAAAAAAAACATAACCGGTACCTCGTAGTAGAAAAAAGTTAAGTAGCAGGAGGGAATAGAGGAGGGCGACAATCCCCTAGAGGATCCCATTATTGAATATGGTACAACACCGTAGCAAAATCGTTTTTAATTTACGGCTAGATAAGAGTGCGATACGTCTATAAGTACAGTGGAACTATACCTTGCATGTGTGATTGGAATCGCGATTGATAATTGACACTAACGCCACCTATCAATTGATTTGCAAAAACACGTGACGATCGCAAGCATTTTCCTCCAGCTAGTGGGAATACGAGGATTAATTAAGTTAATCCACGTTTTGATTCGCAGATGACCAAATGAGCTATCCTGCCGTGCAAAGTTACTTTAAAAAAAATTGCAATCTCACTGCACGCACAGAGTTTTGGCAGGTTCCGAACCCCCCCAACCGAGTGCTAATCTGAAGGGACAGATAATTGATATTTACTATATTCCGTCACGCTGAATTTATATTCCACACGGTAATATGTCATTCAAAACACCTGTTCGAAGAGAGAAAGCAAAAATTATTCTTTATTCCTGGAAGAAGGATTTATTATCAATATTCTACGATCTATTCGAAAGTCGAGAATGCTGGTTAGCAAAGTAACAATTTTTTTTTTCAAGTATAAAATGCAGCTCTAGGCTATGGAACAGAAAGGGTTTTATCTGTTACGAGATCAGTGGAATTATGGTATCATGTCAATATTACGTGTAATAAATAATAATATATCAGAAATCTGGGAAAATTATTGTGATTTTTATCGTTATATGCATGAAGTTCTCTCTCCTTTCTTCGGACCCCACTAATAATTATGGTTAATTCACCGACATAACTACGGTTCGATTTGCGCTGGAGGGCCCGGTCGTCGGAAAATATTTTTTATATAAATCAATTATAATTTTGTCGTTCTCTAAGTGAGGGGCGTAATTTAGAACCCCCTTTCCCTCAAGTTCAATGTATTATTCGAAAATATCATTTATAATGAAAGATCCCTGCCGCCAACCTTTCGAATGTAAGGGTTCGAAGTTGAATGTCCCGAAATACTAAAAAAAAAAAAACTTAGAAAAAAATTACGCAATTGCATTGTCTTAGCTCGTATGATAGTAAAAAGGAGTCTTACTTATTCGAAAATATCATTTATAATGATAGATCTCCAACCTTTCGAACACAAGGGTTCGAAGTTGAATGTCCCGAAATATTGAAAAAAAAAACTTTGAAAAAATTACGCCATTGTCTTTTACGTATGAGTGTAATAACACGTATTTGTTATTACGTAACATACAAACCTACAATTTGGGATAAAAATAATAGTTTAAGAAACAAACAGATCTCTCTTATCTAAACGTGAGACCAGCACGTTGTGTGAGGTAATTGAAATTCTCATTTTATTCTTTAAAATATAAATATAAAAATAAAGTATTCGTGCGGGTGAATGCCTCTTTTATATCAAAGATTGTGGGTGTTAGCGTGCTAGTTTCGTTTTCATAATAGACGGGTTCGAACCATTTTGGAAGGATAATCGTGTGCAAATCCGGCTCTGCTCCATTACATAACGTCAATCACCAAAAAGGCCAAAACCTACCAATTTTTTCTCAAAAAAGTTAGTTTGTTCTATTCAAAATTTAGAATCAAAATTGTTAGAATATAATTTAGAATTTAGAAATAGAAGAAAAATTTAGAAAAGAAAAGAACTAACTTATTTTTTTATTAAATTTCAGTTTTTAAAATGTAATTCGTAAAGTCGGAAAATCCCCAAATATTGTATTAAAAAGTAAAAATACTTACAGTCAAAAGGTTTAAAATTGTATTTTGTTTCACAACTTCAATCGTATCATTTCAAGAAAATTAAAGTTTCTCCTCTTCTCGAAATAGATTCATCTGAGCTGCAGCGAAAATGATTTTATTCATCTCCTTTGGCACCTAGAGATCACAGAAAAAACGCACGGATGACATAACAGGACGATAAACTTAACAACCATATCGAGAGAGAGAGAGAGCGAAAAAAAAAGTTGTATTATAAACTACTATTGAATTTCTTTTTTTAAAAGGGTTAGTTAAGCACCGTGCGCACGCGTTTTTCACCGATCCATTTGATTTATACTGAGCGACCTTACCCTTGAATGTGCGTATTGAGACTCCACCCATCAGCTCAGGATATATCGTATTCGAGATGCGCTAGGAATAGAGCATCTCTTTAACTACAAAGTTTATTATTAAGTTAATCAATTTTTTTCGACTAGTTATGACTGCGAAACCATTCTATGTAAATTTGTTTTACGACTTTTCGTTACTAAACACAATCGTAAAAACCCTTTCTCTAATCGTAGAGCAAAATCTTATTAGATGAATAATATTTACTTCGTTGCATTCCATAAATATTAATAATAATTAAATTCTAGTTTAAATGAACATAAATTTATTAAACTAGAATAAAAGGGGTTGGAACCCCCACGTCGGGTTGACTGGTTATAGTTTATACGACAAAAAATTCTTTATATGACAAATAATTCTTTATACGACAAAAACATTCTTTATACGACAAACATTCTTAACGATAATCGATTGGATAAAATCGATACCCTGTAATACAGTGAATTTGAATTCAATAGTTTGGAAATTAGAGTGCTACGTTTAGGAAAGTTCGCCCTACAGTAACCTATCAATTTCTTTCTTTTTCCGTACTCTCTTTCTACACTGATTTCGACATCACCGTTAAAAATAAATCGTGTTACGCTCTCGACGTGCTAAAACCGTAACAGTCTAATGCATTTCTATTATCTTTTTATAGAAATATAATAATATGCGGCAGTTTTTTTTTACAGCTTCTTTAGTTACGACTCTTACGAGGAAGTTACAATGAGAATAATAGATTATATAACGACTCTTCAGAGAGTAGTTGTTGTAATCTTCGACCATTGATCGAAAAGGTGTTTTTTTTTTTTTGTTAACGAATGGAGAGTTTTCTCATCAGTTTTCCATTTAGAAAATTATACATTTCATTTCCTTGTTTTTAACATTTTTTCCAATGAAGGAACGAAACGTTTTCACGCTTGAGAGTTTCGTCATTCGTTGTCCAACGAAAATGGAACGATTTAACGTGAAATGGTCCTTTTTCGTAAGGATCTTATAGTGATTATCACGTTCCTTGCACGATCATTAGAATAAAGGCGCGTACACACGAGAAGATTTTCATCACATTTTTCAAACACTTTTGTGTCACACTTTTTGAAACTCAAGCACAAGTGCTTAGATTGTTGAACATTGTCGAACTTTTGTGTCACGAAGTTATTATTATTATTATAAACGTAGTCGCCAATGGTCAATGGATCATAAAAATAATTCCTGAATTAAGAAGAAAAGGAGTTTCTACGAATTATTTTGTGTCACACGTTTCGATTTTGATCAATTCCAGCAAGACCTGTGCGCCGCAGTATTTTTTGCTCGCCAACTTTTTTCGTGACAGTGTGACACAAAAGTGTTACGAAAATGTGACGAAAAACTTCTCGTGTGTACGCGACTTAAAGGCGCCAACACACGAAGAACTTTCCTTAACATTTTTGTCGCACTTTTGAGTCCACACTTTTTGAAAGTCAAGCACAAGTGCTTATAATGTTGGAACACTGTCGACCTTTTTGTTTTTGATTAATTAGATTACAGCTATAACTGTGCGCCGCAGAATTTTTTGATCGTCTGCTTTTTTTAGTGAAAGTGTGATATAAACGTGCTGAAAAATTGCGAAGAAATGTCTCTCGTGGGTAGGAGCCTTAAACCGCGAATTAAAACGTGTCTTTCAGATTTGACGTTCAGATTAGCGTCAAGCAATGGAGGAAGAAGTGTCTACGGACGCTGAAGGATTCGGTTTTATAGTACCGAAAATAACGTTTCGTTTTTGAAAAAATTTCAACATTGTTACATGTCAAAAATTATTGCGTTTTGACAAAAAAGAATCAGTTCTTTCCATACTGTTTGGATAAAGAGAAAGAAATGAAAAGTGGTTTGCCTTGAGGAGAGGGCAGTACCCTTTCTTATTTTGATATATATTTTTTTGTTTTTATCCAATTTTAATTTCCAGTAAAACGAGGAATGCCGATGGTAATATATTACTTTATGGGGCGATTTACATTCCCATCACGTTCTCGTGGGGAACGAAAATTTCGTAGATAATATGAAAACGTGTTTCATATCGACATTTACCCAAATTAATTGCTCAGCTCGGACAATCACAGGAAGAATGTAATAATAATTTGAAATCTGAAGGAATGTTGCATGTCATTCTGTGTGGTTTTTGGGAAAGAAAGAGGTGAACAGCCTAAAAAAGTAAATATTAAATGGTTTCAAACCGCATGTTACGTAACATCATGTTTAAAAATAAACTCAGCGGATTGGGTGGAGTTCATATACTGTTCGAATCCAAGTACAAAACAAGCTAATTATGAACAACAAGTTCAATACGACATATTTTTGTAAAGCAAAATCTGATTTTATTGCAATTTAAGTAAGTTTAGCAAAATTTGTTAGAAATTTGCAAATTGTGATCAATAGTGATCAATAAATTTAATTACGAATTTGAGAAAATACACTTTTTTTCGGACGAAAGTCATTAAAACAGATAATTTTCCAAATTGAAATCCGAATAATTCTGAAAATTTAGATGCAACGACGATTACAGATGATCAAAACAGGTTTCCCAAGTATTCATATGTCAAATTTTAAAAAAAAAATTATGTGTTTTAATTTATTAATATAATATTAACGTAGTAAAATCGATCATTTTTCCGTCGAATTATGAGAACATTGCAGACACTGAACTTTCCAAATTATCAAGAGAAAATAGTAAAAGGTTAGCACCAAAGCACGGCCAAGATTCGAACCTAGACCTTCCAAGGCTTGAATTTTTAACAAAATGTCATTGCTAAAATATGGAGTAAATAAACTCCAAATTCCATACCCTAATGTTGGTCCAATTATTCTTAACTTCCTTTTTCAACAAGCGAATATGGTTCAACCGCTTTTGCGTTTAATAGCATGCTTATTATAATTCGAGTTAGCGCAATCTTTCTTCTACCATATGAATGGTTCGAATCCCGGAATATATGATACCCGAAAATATCTAATTCCCAATTTTTAAAATTCAAAGTTACCAAAAAAAATGAGGGAGTTTTTGGTTCGAACCCTTTGGGGAAAATACTCTTTTCCGTAATTCTAAATCTCCCTTAAAGGACCACATTGGCTTTATAACACTCAGGGTTTGTTAAAAATATAATAAATAAATAAACTTATTTGCTGTAGATTGTCTATATTAATTTTTTTGTTGTTTCTGAGAAAATTTTAATTCATTTAACGCAATTCGTCCTGTCAGGACGAGCTCAACCAATCAGAAGGCCAGATTTTAAATTGTTCGTAAATTGAATTAAATTATCTCAGAAACAACAAAAAATGAATACAGACAATCTGCAGCAAGTAATTTTATTTATTTATTATCTTTTTAACAAACTCTGAGTGCCAATGTGGTCGTTTAAGTTTGACTGTTATGAAAAGATGAAATTTCATTTTTTTATAGGTTCGGCAGCTCTTCCAGTTTAAGTTCGACAACTACGCCATCTATGGAAGACATGAGAAACAGAATGAGTAAATTATTCAACACTAAAAATACTCCGCGGCCTAATATTCCCAATCTCTTTCAACTTAGGAAAAAATAGCACTAGGTAATGCATAATTTTTTACAAATTCATGGAATTTCAAGAAAAAAAAAAAAAATCACCTTCTACCATCAGAACCTGCACTCTCCTAACAGTGTGATTCGAAAAAGATGTTCATGTTTTTTGAGTCGCACTTTAGGGTTGTATAATATTGACTCAATATAATGAAATGAAAAGACGAAATTGTAAATAATCATATTGTAAACAAAGTATTTTTTAAATATATCAAAGATTTATTCGATAAAATAATAGGTGTAAATATCGCACTCATATATTTGTGAAATATTTCTTACTGTTGCGCAAGTGACATTTTTATCAAGAATTATTATTGATTCCCTTCCGTATTTTATTTTGTGGTTTAATTCTTGCGTTGGGAAAACGGTATTTTGTTTTTGTTTTTGAGATGACTGTCTTATCTTATTAATATTTTATATCTTAAATTATCGATTTCTATGGAAAGTTTTGTTTCTATTAAGTTTAAAAATCCTTTTGTATACGTCTAGGCTTCGGTTGTAAAATAAGGGAACAATGTTTTTTTTTTAAAGCTCAAATTGTAAACAGTTTTGTCTATATTTGTGATATTAATAGTACGTTGATATTGTAAAAATAAAGAGTTTAATTTCAATTTGATGACATTGCGTATGTCAAAAGTCTGTTGCACGGCTAAATATACGGTCTTATCAAGTCGGATCTTAAAAAACACACTTCGGTAGTAGTTTATAAAAATAATACGCACTTGGTAACGCGCTACGCATTTGTAGTTTTGCGAAATCTAATTAATACGGAGTATTAAATATAATTAATAATTTAATGGGGGCTATTTCGACCGCTATATGGCGGTCTGCGAACATTACGAAAATAAAAAATAAATCTGTTATCTTCTGAGCATATCTCGGCAGGATCAATGGACGATTACGCTATACTCAGCTGTGTGTGTGTGCAAATTAATCAAGAGTGGCGCAGAGCGATCAAGATCGTACGTCACCGCTGACGAGTGTTTAGTTCGAACTGGTTTGATTTATTTTACAGGACTAACTCGCAGATTTTATTTTAGTCCGCGCGTGAAATTGATTGACGACGCGTAATGCAATTTCAACTTAGGTAAGTCCGAATTTTTTTAACGTTTACGTTTCCGTAAAATTGTTAAAAGTTTAACTTTGCCAATTAACATAATGTTTTTATTCCATTAAAAAAATATTAAGAATAATATTCTCCATATCTTCATAGATATCCATCCCAATCAGAACCTAAAATGCCCGAATTGCTATTAATCTCAGGAAATTTTTTTTAAAAAAATCGACGTTCTTTGTCGTATAAAAAAAATCGCGTCCAAAATTAATTTCGTCGCTATATTGACCATTTGACCTTCATAATAAGTTAACAATAAATTAATAATAGTTTCAGGAACAACGACGTCGTACCCCATCTGGGGAAATTACGAAAAATTGATTTACATTATGCTTCGCGGAACGTGTGATCACATATTCATGAAATAATTTATGTCATAATGAAGTATACGTGTTAATGCGCCACAAGTCAGAATAATATCCGTACTTCGTAATAGATAATGTAAGCTTAACGTTTACGTACCGCGTAAACGTATGTGACGTTTCTCTTTCTGTAAAGGGCGCACCGCGCACGAGAGGAATAAAAAAAGAGTCATTCGTATTTATGTTCGCGTTAACAATTTTCGGTTTGTATTTTGTTTCGCGAACATTATTTTCGAAATTTATGGGGAAAGGGATACGTCCGCCTGCCGTCCAGCGCTGTACTAGGTACATAGGCGTCCGTAGCCTACCAAACAGCTGTACGAATTTACCGTCCTACTACGACAGAGAACCGGAGAATTAGTGTAAAAATGAATCATTTATTCAATCACTCTAACAGAAAATGTTATTTATTAGACTAAAATATAAAAACCAAATTGGGTGTTGTTGTTTAGAATTTTCAAAAATACTGCATAACCGGAAGTTTTGGATCGTGACGTCAGGATTACGTCACACGCTTGCGCACCAACGATCGGGGGGAACAAAGGAGTAAAGCTAGCACTGCTTGTGAAAACAAAATATCTTTTAGTTTAAACTTATTTTTCAGATGACAGTCGTTTATCCAAAAAGTCAAATTGAAAATTGTTCTGTCCAACGTGACCATGCTGGAACTGGAAGTCGTCCCCGAGCGATCGCTGAATTCAGAACAATGGGAATTTGTATTAGGTAAGTCGCACTATTCGATTCCCATCACTGCAAAACACGCGCGGGTTTCTCTTCCTGTCATCGTTACCGAGCATGCGCGACAGTAAAAGTTTAGAATCGCGCATGCGGGGTCTTCGTCTGACGCGCATAATTCTGAATTGGATTTCACTGTTTCTTTAAAATTTTCAGAAAGGAGTGCTTTGAGGCCAAATGAACGTATCTACAGTTGCGAATAAAATTTTAATTATATTTTCTTTAAAATAAACATTTTTATTCATAAAAAATTAATTGAAATAAGTGAGAAATTTACGCATTTTTATTGTTGTGACAGCTATTTCGTATCAGTTTCGAACAGCTGATTTGAAGAGAGAGAGGGGATAGAGGTCATTTTTATTGTGTTATCGCGCACTGAGAGCTCGCAGTCGTTTATTATTTAATTTCTCAATAATCAACAACAACAGTTATGACACATTCCGTATCTGATTCATATTTCTTGATTTATATAATAAAATGCGTTTTAAAAATTAGATCATTATGATCGTTTTTATCCTAGGCCTTTTACAGATTCCATTACCATTAGTCCCAACAGGTTTTTGCTAGTAACCCCGCTTCGAGGTGGGGGAGGGGGTAATTTCTATCAGTTTTTTTTTACGATCACATATTACATCTGGAAGTTACATTAAGTAAAATAATTTAAATAGGCCCTAGGCCAATACAGTATTAAAATTCATTATAATTTTTGTTAACCAGTTCAACCTAAAGTGAGTTCCCTAGGGGTTCCCAAAAAAATGCTCTGGGAACAACCACCCACAAAACTTCTGCCCTGTTACCGTTGATCAGTGGTGAAATAATGATCTTTGGCTTGCAAGGGAGATTGCTTACAGGGAGATCCTGCGACCTGCGTGTATAATTTTATTGGTCAACTTAAAATATGCACGAGAATGGTATTAGTGTATAAATATTAGTGTACAAATACATTTTTTTCTAAAGATTTCAACATTCTGAAAATAATATGAGTTACAGGGTAGTCAAGCCATGTAGGCCTATCATATTCGAGTATGTTACACAATCTGTGTTGTGACCAGTGGAACTGCGATACTTTCCACTTGGCCCACTTTCTTGCCTACATTCCTACTTATAGCCACCCCTTTCGTGTCATGTACCTAGGCTGTATAAAATTATGATTTTTATGTTCCTCCGATGTATCAGAATGTTTTTATGCAAGATTATAAATCTTGTTTTTATTGCATCATGGTGTTAATGATCACACTTTTCGTTAGAGGAAAAAGATTTAATAGTATTGGATCTATCCTGGTTCCTACATTAAACTTTCATTCCATCACCATGAAGTGCATTGCAACTGCTAAAATGATATGTAACATCCTAAAAAATTTTGTAAGACTAACCCCAGAGACTGTGATGGCTTTTGTTTGATAGCTGGGCTTGTGCAGACTTGTACAATTCAACTAGAGAATGCAATATTGTGCAATAGCCTAACTGTATGCCTGCTACATGGTCATGTATTTAAACCATTTATATTTTTATGGGCAATTCATCAAATCACATTGTCCTAGATGCTGCTCAGCTACAGGTGTTGCATACTTTTTGCAACCATATTCCACATAAATAATTTCATTTTATAGGCTACCTGGTGTCGGTTATCACTGAAACCCAATATGGATAATATAATATTATATAACTTTTGTTGTATCACTGCAACCTTACACTTCAGCCATTGGTACCTCATAGCCTATACACAACTTGGAATATAAAGCCGTCACTATGCACTGCAGTCATCAGCTGATATAGCCTAGGCCTATTTACTCAAGTGTGCAAATTTCAGTGTCATAATATTAAAAATATTTGTTGAGAGTTAATACTTTTGAATGCAAATTTGCTTTAAAGAATATTAATTACATATGATGACATATGCGCACTGCAATGACTGCGTAACACATACAGATTTTCTCTCATAGGCTATCCCACATTAGGCTTTTAGTTAATATTGTACGGTATTCTTAGTTTATCAGGAAAAATGATTGTCCCCCGTTTTATATGGAAAAATTATACAATATTAAATGATGCATATTTGCTAGTTTTGCCTTTTCACAAAAATCAAAAAATGCGATGATGTAATAAAGAAATATTAATTTATTTCAGGAATGTCATTTGCTCAAGCAGTGCAGATCATTCAGCAGCAGGCACGGTCCATCAGAAACGTAGAGATAATCTACAGCGAACTGGTATTTAATTGTCTCTTACATACTGCATTTAGTTTAAAATTCCCACAATATCTCAAGAGCTGCTAACCTGTGTCCCACGTGGTAAGTCTGTGTCAAGTCAACTTCAAAGTAAAGTGACAGCAAAAATGTCATAATTCGTGCTGAACCCCGTTAAATCCCCCTTATAAAAGTTTCTTGCCATTGCGTTCTTTCCTGGGACTCCCAGTAATTAACTAATTATCTTTCTGTCAATGGATTGTTTTCCTTGTTTAGACCCCTG
>JAQFYH010000796.1:0-11114 GCA_034694405.1 Scolopendrellopsis subnuda
AGAAATTGTTAATAGAGAGAAATAGAGAGAAATTAAGGGAGCTCTCAGCCGCTTTTCCACTAAACGACTATTCTACCGCCAGTTTTGCTATTTGCGTTTGTATCATTTTACCATGCATTGTTATATTGTTTATTTAATTTGCAAAATAAATAAATAAAAAAAAAAAGAAGAAAAAGATCATGATCTTAAAATTGATAATTACAGATACCGTAGTGTTCAATTCTTGGCTTAGACGTGGACGAGAATATGCCCCAATATCAATCATGAATAATTACGTAGAATATCATGAGTATGTACCCCATTTATTTGAAAAGTAAAAAGCAATGGAAAAAAAGATTCTTCCAAAGAATCCAAAAACAAAATCCTGGAGGATGGTCTGTTCAGTGGATAAATTTTTATATTTAATAAAAAAAAGTGCATATAACGGTAACCTCAGTTTTTCATGCCCCGGTTTAAAACCAATAATAACCCTTGCAGGGCGCTGCAGATCCCGCGGCGTGCCAAGATATATTAATTCATCATAAATAATTATACAAACACGGTTTGTTTAAAATTCATATTATAAACGACCGATTGAAAGGATTTAAAACCACTTTGCTCAAAGGATAAAACTCAATACATCAAATCTGACAGTAGCCGTTGATGTCTCCATAATGCTACGCCATTTTCTTATGGAACCTTCCCCCTTCTCCACCCCCTATTTATTTTTTTTTATCCCAGCAGCAACACCTTTGCTAACGCAACCTTTCGCTGATGGTGTCTATAATATAAGTTAATCTGTTCATTTACCTCAGAAGAAAATCCCTCTTTTCAAGTCACACATTTTTGCATCATTAATATTAATGAAGATGTGAGTGTATTATAAGAATCTTTACGAAAAACCTGCGGACCCGCTAATGCAGATTAATAATACAGGGTGTTTCATACAGATGCGAAAAGCGTTTGATGACTTTGAAGTAAAAATACATGCGCCTAGTCGCACAAGCACTCTCAAGACTTATCCTTATTATTTTACACAGAGTTGTTACTCTTTCCATGTGTTATTCCTGATTTCAAACTTCCATTGAATCTATACGCATCGATATAGGGGGCGCCAAAATGTCTTTGGCCCTATCCCACTCCCCCACCCCCCCCCCCCCCCAATAAAATCGTTGTTACGCACTGATATCCAGGCCTGCATAACTGTCCTTCGAATTTGTTTAATCCATCGATCCAGGACACCCAAAATATTTTTGATACGACTCCGGATTCAAATCTTTGCGCCTTCCCCAATCACGTCCTACTTCTTAGGTTCCTGTGGAGTTAACTTACTTCGTACTCGTATATTAACGTTTGCGGATATCCTGATCATGTAGTTCATGTTGTTAAAAGAAAAATCGGAATTCAGTTTTGAAGTGAGGGTGCATTATTTTTATGAATATTCTTCACTTAAATAAGAAGCGGGACAGACTCTGGACTTTGTTTTCTTTTTCCGAAGGGGTTTTCTTTGATTATATATATCATATAAGATATTAAACACAATCTCATTAATTTGGTTCTCAACCCTGTCAAGTCCCTTAAAGAAAAGAATGACCCCTTGATACTTTTTAATTGCACGTATTTATGTTTAGTCACGTACCTTTTTGCATGAAGACAATAGCAACAATATTTTATATCTTTCCACCCCTAAATAACTCCCCCTATTAATAACGGCAGCAGCATAATTGTTTTTTTTTTTTGTTTGTTTAAATTTTTTATTTAAACTCGGGGATCGAGGAACTTGTATTTGTTACATACAAGTTTGAAAGCTTTAGGTTTTTAAAATCATCTGATTTCGTTTCAAATTCAGTCTTTATCAACTCTTGTACCACCATAACCTGGCAATAACATTACTGTTGGGAGGTGTTGCATCAGCCACAGCATATATTATACCCCCACCATATTCAGGAAGGCACGAATACCCCTGTGTCCCATTGTGCTCAACTTTGTCACAGAAATGCTCTGAACAGAACACAGAAACAGATTATCAATTTAGCACTGAGCAGATACCTCCATCGTTACTGTGTAAGTTTATAGTTTTCGATTTTTCAACAAAAGGTATAAATAAACTAACTAAAATGTTTGTTTGTTTGTTTCAACTGTAACCCACATAATTTCCTTCACCAGAAGGGTAGTGGGGTCAGGGTGGATAAAATAATATTAGTCCTTGATTGAAAATATTAATTTATTTTGTAGAAAGATCTAAAAGAAATGTTTTTACATTGTCGTATAATGTTTTATTATTTCATGTTGTAAGATCGATTGAGTTTTTCTTTTCTTTTCCTTTCATCAGACTGAATTAAAACCCAAAACCCTGACGATCTGGATAGACAGCCGAAATTAAAAATCGAAACCAGCGAAGATGATTGTCATATTCCTTCCGGGAAAACAAAGGAAGCGAAGGGGAATACTTTCTTTTCTCCATAAGTTAGCTCAGACTTTTTTTCCTTGTTCCCCTCCGTTTGCTCCAATAAAAATTGGCCTTCATCTTCGATGATGAGGGACAAGACAATTACGTTCTGTAAATTATTAGTCCAATGGTTTGTGGTCGCCATAAAGGTGTCATTAGACGATGAACAGTTTGAGTGGATGCAGCAACTGGAGGAAAAATGAGATACTGATTCGCAATTAAAGCTGGATGTGACCAGAATATCAAAGGAATCAGGAGTCAGGACAGTGCTGAAAGTGTAAAGATTGATAAAAAAAAAATATACAGAAAATGGCGAATAGGTCTCTGGGTCGCAGAATTACGAGTCGGTGTCGGTTTCGATCCACTCAGTTCCAACGAGACTATATATAACAGGTGACCATCACCAGAAAAGTCACTTTCGTCAAAAGGAAACGCACAAGGCGCCGTTTACCTCGGTGAGCATTGCAGAGAGTTGATGAGAACAGATAAGGTCCTGGTTACGATTGTTTATTTCTGTCAAAAAGTTCATTTCAGTTTCAAACATAAGCGATGTCGCGCTAAATGAAATACTTAGATCATCATCATTATTCCTCCTTTGCCGATACTTCACCTCGGATTCGCCACCATTTGGAGTCGGTGACCAAGGAGGATGGCGCATGTCATCTACCTTGTCCCCCACTACCCTTCTGATGAAGAATAATGTGGATTACAAACAATAATTATTCCATAATAACTCTTTTTGGTCGGTTTTAAATGTTGGAAACAACCATAATTGCCGTTACTTTCTATCAGAAAAGGAATACCATGAGGATTTGTCAACACCAAAACAATTTCCTGCGAGAAAATTCAAAATAAAATAAAAAATCACGAAGGAAAACTCGCGTCTGGGATAATGAACTCGAGGGGGGAAGATTTGGGTCCGACCAACGTGTTTTATATTTCATTTCTCTCAGGTTGATAATCGCGCGCCACCGACAAGAAACAACGGTGGCAGGTAGTTATTATCGGCAGACGATAAACAGTCCAGTCCTTGAACTGGCGCTACCGTCTAGAACCTCCTCCCATTTTCCTCCCTCCGTTAATTAAAGCAATTTGCTATAAAACAGGCGCAAAATTATCGAGGGTCAATAATTTTGATCCTCCGGTTAAAAAAGAACTGGCGATATAGAAGCTGCTGCTGATGCTCTCGATCAAGACAACGTTATTCGTATTTCTTTCAACTTGAACTGCTCAACTAAGAACCCGACAGGTTTCGTCAATGACAGCACAGTTATCTCACTTTCGAAGGTTTTCAGTTTGATCCAACGCTAGCTTGCTGGTTAATTTTCTTGGTTTCAAAATGTGACGACACACGGTTGCGATGACTCATTTCTTAAAACCAAAACTACCTTTTTTTACAAAAAATATACAATTTTTACAAAGACTGTATATCAGTAAAAGCTACATGTCATGGTAATTGTCTGCAATTTTTGACACATCATTGTTAGCTGCAGGAGATAAGAAGGGGGAGGTGGTGGGCGAGGCTCCCCGTTGCAACCGTATACCCGTTTCGTACCTGCTGTTCATGATCAGGCTTGTCCAACTGTGAAATATCATTATGAATGATCTCCTCAAAGCTTTCGACACTGAATACGTAATGCTGATGCCCCATCTTCAAAACTATTGTTAAAAACTGTCACCACCTACTAGTCGTCGCACCTTTATCAGATTTATTTCATGATTATTTGGTTATTCTCACTCCTGCGCTTATCGGGCCATCGGATCAACCACGCGCCTTATAACCGGGAACTCGAACTCCCAGAAGAATCTCTTCTGTCGCCAGTGCATGGCTATATATAACATATACGGAGTTGTAGACACCTTTCCACCAATGACGTTGATAATGTCCTCAACGGCCCTCAGCATACTCCAGCTCTGTGCAGAGCTAAGCAGGGATGAGTTCGATCCCATCAAGGTTTTATTACAGAACCGGCAATAGTCTTTCGTGGTCATCCATTCTATATCATAGCCATCTGTCATCATCTCAACTTCGGTGATCTATTAATTGCTCGAATTGACTAATTGATGGGTCCTTTCAGAACTTCTTTCATCCGATATTAAATTTTGTCATATAACGAGAATCAGTTTCTTATTCTGTATGTCTGTATATATTCATCAACAACTGAAATCGAGGACTTGTCCGTTTTCTTAGCGTGGTTTGAAGACTGAAGAGTCGCGGATCGGACTTTTTCGTTCTACAAAATGCTCTAAAAGTACAGACAGAGTGTATACATTTTGGTTCTTCTTAGAATACAGAAGTAGAATCTATATGAGTACCATAGAAACACATAGAGATATACGAGAATTTAAACAATTAAATCACTCTGCGGTGGTGACTTTCTAAAAGCACGAAATACGTAAATTTGGATACAGTCTGGGACGTAATGCCAACGCATGTGCATTTACGATTTGCGTGTAATTTTCTGCCACTAGTGTCACCAAAATATGTAAGTTAAGTTACTTCAATCATAATAAAAATAAAAACGTCTCTAGTTCATTATTATTTGTGTCAAAAAATTCTTAGAAGTTTCTCTATATTTCGTCCAAACAACTTACACGAAAAATAATGAAAAACTGAATTTTAAACGTTCTTCTTCGTCCGACAGATGGAGAGTGAGTGAGCGCTGCATCGTGAATTATTTCCTAAATAATGTAAGTACATCTCGTTTCTGATAGTTTCCTTTTAGTAGGTTCCAAAGGCGAGGGCGAGAATCTTGTTCCCATAAATAGAGTTTTTAAATGTCACATGTTCATTATTTGAAAATAAAACAAAGCATAGATTAAAATAAATAACCGAATTTTCGGTCAGACAAGCTGACCTTTTTCAAGGTAAAACAGGTAAAAGTGAATAAAGAAATAACGATACAAATATTTAAAAATAACAAAATAACAAAAAACGCGCATGAATATCATGCGTAATCTTGTTCCCTTGTATCCCGCTACCTGGTTTGCGCAGAAACCCCTCTCTCCCCCCTTTTTATTCACCCCCAGGGCGCAGCTACTACCGGGTGGTCCGTGCCTGACTTCTCCAACAAGTTCATTTTTCTCAAGATCCCATTCATTCAAAATATTCTCTATTAAAATAAATATTCTCGTGTTGTCATGACAACGTAAGTAACAACATAATAGAATTTTTTTTTCTGTGCAGCACATTCCAAAATGACTCTGTTTCCTGAGGTACGTATAGGTTGTTATATAAAAAAGTCGTCTAATTTACTCGACGTGTTCTGGATGACGCCAGACGCTCGTGTCATCTATATAAATCCGAAAGTTCGCTGACGAAAATGCGAGAAAGAGATGATAATGCCTTAATCGTAAATCATTTTCGACATGGAAAAATCATTCATGACTATTGCCAATTGAAACGAAGTTGTGGAAAGGGTTGCTGTCTTCGTTTTTTTTTATTATTATTATTTCGGCCGGAATATCTTTTAACTACAGTCTCGTTGCAACCGGAAGGCAGAGAATTCAGGTTCTATAAATTAGTCACTACAGGGAGATGGATGGATTGGAGGGGACGCAAATTGGAATCTAGTTCTTTTGGGTGATGTGACCCCTTTAATCGTCATTTTGATCTTATAGGATTCGAAAGTGCGAGCGCGCTAACCACTCAGCAGCCCCACTCCCAGAAATAAGCGCATAAGTTAAAAGCTTTTATGAATTTTTGCTACAGGAGCTGGTATGACAGCTGTTAAATAGCGGAAAAGGGGGGGAAGGGAGAAGAAATTAAAGATGATATTTTTATATCACTTTTTGGGCGCCTCGTGCCGTGCGGGGGAGAGAGAGAAAGAGATTTTAACATTCACGAGCACCGGAGTTTTAATTCTTACAAATTAAATATTTATGGCAGAGCAGTTGTGGTCACCATAAATATGTCAACCGGCAAGATGGCTGCTGAGGATAAAAATTATTCAACCTGCCGGTTGAATTTGTATGTTTTACTTTTGATATGATGCACGCGTTGAATCCAATCCCAGGGATGCCAGCTTTTTCATATATTTCTATTTTATTTAAAAAGAAAGTTAGTTAGATTGAGATATTTATAGCTGAGCGGCACTCATTATGCAAACTGCTGGGTTTAAATTGTAGAGGGAAGATCTTTAATTCGTAATCATGAAAAGTCTTCACGAAATATTACAACGGTAATTGCCCGTCGAGATGCAGATGCATTCGAAATACGTTTATCGTTAATTATTAACAAACTCATAAATTTCTTTCGATTGTACAAAACAATTGTAACCAACACGAAATTCACGTAAGAAGTTTTTACGTGAATTTTGCATGACTGCGCCATTCAGCCATTTGGCTTTTTCGAGAGATTTATCTTCGTGTGTGAATATAATGCTCTCTTATTTAACATCTCACTTTAATAAACAATCAAAGTGCTGATTTCCGAATTTTCCAACATCAGGTACATGATTAAGGTGGTTCAGTAGCTAGAAAACAGAGAAAAACTAAAATACACATGTTCTCGACTAATTCTCGTCCTAAAATTATAAACTATGGCTAGTTTTGATCAGCTACGTTCTCTCTATGCTCTGGGACGTTCATTTCTTTTATTTACATTTTGGAATAATTTTAAAATCGGAATTTAAGTTAAACGAAAATTTCGATTTAAAATTATTTCGAAAGTTAAATTTAGAAACTATAGACGTCCCAGAGCATAGAGAGAACGTAGCTGAACAAAACTAGCCATAGTTTATAATTTTAGGACGAGAATTAGTCGAGAACTAGTGTATTTTAGTTTTTCTCTGTTTTCTAGCTACTGAACGACCTTAATTACCTAATTCTTTGCTACTCGACACTGACGACATGGGCTGGCGATTCTGTGAAATCGGGAGCAACAACTGCTGCCTCTGACAGGAACGCGAACGTAACAGTATCGCAATGTCGTGGGATATCATGTCGATTGAACGCGCGAAGTTTCTAACAGATGATGATGATGTACTGTAACCCACCCAAAACCCATTTGGAAACGCCACGCAATGAAATCCGTATAATGATGAAGATGGACATCAGTCCACTCTGCTGAGTAATAGAGATGCGCGAAGCCACAGGTGATGTGTCCCGCGCGTCCGGCCGCGTGCTGGCTGGAAAAAATGGACTCGGAATTCAATTTGATACATAATGGAAAGGTGTAGAACGGTAGGAATGCCTTGGCATCACCGTGGGTCACCGTGTGGTAATTGCCGTAAATACAGCGACATGTTTATCTGTCACTTTTGCCTGTGACGTGACCAGCAGACGAAAAAAAAAAGAAATAACCACCGAACGTCTCATCACCGTCTATGTTTCAACGGCTATTATATGGTTTATAATAGTGGCAGTTTTGGATTAAATTGGTTCAAACCCCCTCTGGCAACTACTGGAGTTTTACGCGATCAATTACGGCATCTGTCGAACGAAATCATTTTCTTTAGACTTGTCTGTATCAATTTTTAAATTCTGTCTATTCAATATCTCAATTTTAAAATTCTTCATTACTGGTAACTTACATGATACTTTCCAGGGGGCACAAAGAAAACAGGATTATTCTTCAATCTTCAAACGTAACACAAAATATTAAAATCGGGCGAAGTGGTTATTGATTTGTGGCGAAATCTGGATCGATTGTTTCGGCTACGAAAAATCGCGAAATCTCAACAAACCCCAAAATATAGGCAAAACTATAAATCCACGAGTATCATAATGTACTACAAGACCTACAACAAACACGTTGGACAACTAGAGTAAGTCCAGAAGCAAACTGGGCAACAAAATGTGGCAGCGAGCAGTCGGAAACGTAATGCCAACCAATGTTTCGTGATCAGTTTGACGTCACATAGCAATATGTCATTGGTTGACATCATGGTGTCGACAGGTCGCCGCCAATTAGCCGTAGCCTAGTAATGTGCTACTAAAAAGTACTTGCAAGTTATGCAGATTACGTACTTGCAGCCCCAAAATCTAAAGTTTTAAGTAAAATTGTACTTTAATATCAAGTCATGTTAAAAAGAACAAAGTCAAAAGCCACAGTAGCACCATCTTATAGGTATTTTATAAGCGATTTCCCAATCAATGGCGTGATAAGACACTGTGCAATGTGCATAGACTATAAAATTCGTAGCCAAAATGATATTCGATCGTGTATAATAGGCTCTAATTTACACTTTTTTTTCTGACGATCGAATCCGATAAAAGCAATTTCAAATGAATCATTAAAATAATTAGTTGTTTGGTGTCGATAAAAGGAAAAGACATTTCTGCATTCCATTTCCGACATCGAACAGGGGAAAAGCATTATCAAAACGAGCTTTTTTATGACTGAATAAAGAGGATCCTGTATAACGACAAGAGGAGGGGAGAATCGTATCTATCCCGAAGAAAGTAACCAGGATATCCAATCAGGGTTGGTCACAAGGTTTTGATTGAAGCATCGCCTCGTATTTATTGGACTGGGTTTTTATAAAAACACGAACACGTGCATTCCAGACATTGCAGAGGATTTACATAATACCAGAAAACCACGCAACACGCCACTTTTTAAAAAAGAAAAAAGAAAATGCAAATAAAAAAAAATTATTTCGTAGAAACATAATCTCACACGAAACGTAATTTCAGTCGCAATGAAAATGTTCTTTCTTTATATTTGAGCTCCTGCTCATTATAATTTTTTTGTCTTTTTTATTGCGACAAAAAAGGAGGCATCCAGAGTGTTATGATACACAGATGAGTTTAAACCCCTTTTCTGCGTGACAACGGGCAACTTGCAATTATATTTCGTCAAATAATTCATTAGCCAAAAGAATTTTTTTACTTAGAAGTTTAGAAAGTGCAAATTCTTACGTTCCACCCCACCCTACTTCGGGTAAAAAAAAAGTTTAAAACGTTTTTACAAAAAAAAAAAAAAAAAAAACTGCTCAAAAATAATTGATTTCTACTGATTCCATTGACTCTCTTCTGTGCCCGACGAATATGAGGGTGTTATCAGAATGAGTAAACGACGCATTTACAGAGTATACATGGGGAATATAAAAATTGCACCATATACTAGAAATCACCAGTTATGCATTTGAATAGCAACTTTCGAGTTGAAATAGCCACATCCGCAGCTTTTCTACACGAGAGATTTATTGCGTTGGGACGCACACAGTAATACTCCAAAAGTCTGGAGCGAAGAAAAAGTGTGTCGGGTTTGGCTATTTCAACTCGTAAGTTGTTATTCAAATGCATAAGTGGTGATTTCTAATTTTTTTTTTCATAGTATATGGTGCGATTTTTTATATTCTCCCTGAGGTAGTACCTAACTGCTATAGCAATAAGGTATCCTGTAACGGATTTTGGAATGGTCTGTATCTCCCGCTAGCGTCGATCATGGGTTTGATCTAATGGGTCCATCCATTTTTAAGACAACAATCGCAGCATATCAGCTCTCCGTCACACTTGATAAAAATGCGAATGGTTTATCGAATGAATGAATACGGTAGCCACTCTTCGTGTAATTTGCTGTCTTGGGAGGGGTCGAAAGTACTACTGTGAATTAATGAGAGGTATCAGCGACTACTGATGAGGTCATGTGTGTTTAGGTCCCTTCTCGCTTCATCCCAATTAATCATTTTATTAAACGCGCAAATGACGAGCGCGTTTTTTCTATAAGTGATTTCTTTTTTTCCATCATGTGTTGTTGTTGTTGTTGGGATGATGGACAGGGATCAGATTCGGTCAAACCCGATTGTCTGTCAGTGAACTTACAAGGTCAGCCGCTAGGTGTCAGTGGTGGCACTAAAAAAGATGCTCTGGAATGTGACCACCCCACCTCCTCCTCTATCCGCCTCCTTTCGCCATGTCTTAGTGCATAAAAACTTCCTGAACAAGACGACCGTAAATGCTGATGCGATATCTCCGGGGATTATCTGAGAAATCAGATTTGTATCTGATAATTTTCCTCATCATCCGCCGCGCACCGCGTAAGAGTCGCTCGGTCAGGACGGTCTTGCCCACTCATCGGAAGGTTCTGGGTTCGAATCTCGCGGGTGTATCATACGCAAATGTGACATTTATTACGGCACGTAAGTTACAAAAAAGTTCGAGTGACCCTAAAAGTTATAAAACATTGCGAGTTGATAACGTTTCTCTCGAATAAACTTGGGACCATTCATTTACCAGCAACTCTTTTAGCGCATCATCTAACTAAATTATTTCTCGTTTGTTTTGTGCCACCAAATTTTTTTCTCCCTGCGAAATGGCGCGAATAAAAGTGAAGAAGACTCTTGGTCATCATTCAGCCTGGGTTCGGGAAGTACAGACGTGTACAGTCATGAATGATATTGAGTAACAAACCCTTGACCATCGAAATGAAGGACGCTAATACGCTATATAGCAAAACCTTCGATCACAGGGAAGATTTCCGTGACTCATCACCATTTTTGCTCCCAAAAACTGTGTCAGTTTTTGTCAAACGAGATATGTTGCCGCTGAGTCTCTTCCATCATAAGCGAATCATAAGTGAATCGCTTATGCTTCCATTGAACTAATGAAAGGTATCTGGTCCTGCGACTCAAATAACCGTATAAACGGGTTTGGAAAATGAATTAAAGTAAGACTGCATGGTAAAATGATCTTAAAATTGATAATAAATACCTTATTTAATGTTTTAAAACCAGTTTCA
>JAQFYH010000797.1:0-11109 GCA_034694405.1 Scolopendrellopsis subnuda
GAATTAAAATCCATATGTGGGCTATAGTACAGTATAGAGCCAGGGACTGTGAGCCATTTCTTTTTAATTTAAATGTAGGGCCTAGTCCTACAGACCAAATTCAGTTCTAAATACAAGTTCCGTTCAGTTCAGTATAATATACAGTATGATATTGGCTAGTAAATAATTAAATATCAATTATTTTGTACTGATGGATAGTGGATGACTTATGTAATTAAAGTTAATAAATAAATAAAATATGCCTATTCTAATCATGTTGCATCTCATACCGGTACTTTGATTTGGTTTATTTTTGTATATTTAATATAGGAGCTGCATATCAGATTAACTGATGAAAAAGACCTGTCTTTCTTGTATCACCTGACCATAGCAGAGGATGATTATGTCAAGTAAGAATTTAAACAGTTTTTTTTTACGTACATGTAACCTCCAGCCATGAAACCTAAATTCAAATAAGACAGATACATTATTTTAAAATTTATTAGTTTGAAGAAGAAGGAAAAACTTATCGTTGACTTTACTGGATTTCCTCAAGAACTGATTGGACTGCTAGAAGAATGCAAAGTCAAATTAAATGGATCCAAACCCAGGTTAGTATTTAGTACACTCCCTCTGTCCCAAAAAAAGCTTCCGGTTTCCGAAAAATGTTCCGATTAACTTTATACTGAAACCTAAAGACTCGCCGTTTGAACATGATCTAGATGGGACTCGTGTCGATCTTCATACGGTACCCAAGTATCGATTGCTAGGTCTTTGTTTTGTCACTCAAAAAACGTTCCAAAAATCGGGATTTTTGTACTTTTTTTAAAAAAACTCCGGCCAAACGCCTTGCCAAGTTTTTTCCTTGGTTTTTATTGATGGATAAGACACAAAGGGTCAAATCACCGGGATTCACAATTCCGATACAACTACTCGGTACTCAGTACTCCGTAATTCCGCGGTTACGTCGCATAGGAGATAGGAGTACTCCATTTAACAAAAAAATGAATAACCACTGAAAGCAAATTTTGAAAATATACGTAGCATCATTTTCCGCGCGCAATTTGAAACTAACACAAATTCAAAACTTTTTTCTGAACAGGGAACAGATTTTAGAAGTTTTTCTTTTTTAATTTAAGCAATATGCCATTGCCTGTTGTCCAGGTGCGTTCTGCGAACGCCAAAGAACAATATATCGAACGATCAGAGTCGGCGGAACCATCTTTTCGTACGGAGAAAAATTTGAAAAAAAGAATAATTTCCGCGCGAAACGCTCGGGCACCAAAAATTACAACCAGAAGCTTTTATTGGGACAAAAAAAAAAGGTGAATCGGAAGCTTTTTTTTGGGACAGAGGAGTATTTATATTATGTACAGTCTTTAAAATAAATATCTGTAGGCCTAATCATGAAACAAGTGTTTTTCACTACATAAAATATTTAGAATTGTAATGAACCCATTTGGAAATCCGTGGGAATTCGCCTAAAGGACCTACATGCCTTAATTGGAATGACATTTAAAACTGCATGCCCTAGACCCTAGTGGTGCTGGCCGGGTTTGAACCCGCGATCTTGGGATGACGAGGCGAGCACTATAATCACTACAACACCGACGTGTGATGGGGATTACTCTCATTTTAGGTTGCGTTTTTTTTTAATTTATTGACTTAATCATTAAAATTATTGATTTCAGATACCAACTACATCTAACACTTCCCAGTCACTCATCTCAGACGGCTCAACTCGACATCGTGGAGTTCATGTCACTCCGCCCTCTGACCTACCTGTCACTGCAGCTTTTACCCGCCACTGAAGCAGAGATAAACCAGTATCTGGTTTCATGTCTGAACTCTCTTACGGTAATAACCGGTATAACAAAAAACGTGCTAAAACCTTAAATTATAAGTATTTAGCTGTTATTGTCTCCTGTTTATGGTATTGCTGTGCACAATATTACAGTATTTTACAAATAGCAGTAGAAAGAAAATTAGTCAGTAATAGCAGACGTGGAACATCAACATCACTGTACTAAACTACGAAGAATTGGCGTGTGCGAGACCAGCTCGTTTTGGCGATTCCAAATCCGAAATTAGTTGAGACTTACTTTACTGATACATGCGAGTCTAATATTTTTTTTTTTTTTTTTTTATCTAGGAAAATTGTCACCACCTGGAAAAGCTGAATGAAGAGTTGAACGCGGAACTAGAAGAAGCCAAGACGGAAATCTGCCTGAAGGACAGGGACACGAACCAGATCAAGTTGGGTCACAGGGACGAAATACGCGATCTCCGTTCGAGAGTCGGAGAGGAACTGGCGATGGAGAAAGATCGACATACGAAAGTACGTTTTTGTTGCAATTTCCTTTTGCTCTACGGATTGAGAGATGCATTTATTTACAAACTCTAGCTCCCGAATCTGATCCCCGACTTTCAGTAATCACGTTGCTTTGCAGTTTGCACGCACCGTTCGTCATTTCCTAAAATATAACGACTCATCGACTTCATCTCTAGAAACAACGACGAACACACCGTAACGACCCTTATGTACATATTGCAGTTGCTCCTTTTATATTTTACTAATTATGTTTTGTAAATTAGCAAGCTTTCAATGTTCTTTTTTCTTTTTTCTGAGCTGCTTCTTCATGCTAGCAAGAGAGTTGGTGGCTTTTTGTTTTACAGTGTAATTGTAAACTAAATATTTTAACCCTAAAACAGGAAAAACGAGAAATCCAGCGAATGCTCGAAGACGAGAGAAAGGAACTGGAAATGAGAAAGAATTCCGAATTAGAAAACCTCAGACGGGATCTGAAAGTAAGCGGAAGTTTTAGCTCGTCTGTGAACAAAAAAAAATGTTTGTTGTTGTTTCGGAGTCGCTCCCGCTCGCAGAAAAGGAAGGAACATGGACGAAAAGAACGTTTTTTTTTTATATTAACAGGAAGTGGAAAAACGGAAAATTCAAATGGAGGAGACGCTGACGGACGTGCGGTCCAAGTTTATCCAGTTTCAGAACGGGCACACGGACTGCGGGTACAAGGAGGACGCCATTCGCAAACAGCTCGACGACGCGATACGCCAGCGGGACGAACACGCGCATAAGAACGCGGAGCTCCACAAACAGGTCTCGACGCAGGCGACGCTGCTGCTGGAGAAAGATCAGCGACTGGAGCGACAGCAGCAGATACTGGACGATGTTCAGACTCAGAAGGTTCATTTTTTCAAGTGCAAAAAACTTTGCGCGGTTTATTTTTATTTTGTGACGTGCCGTGTATAATGGAGAAAGTAAGCTTTACGTTTGCGCCGCGAGCAAAGCATCCAAGAAAAATGAGGTTATTAACTTATTAACAATTGAAACGTCACACGCGTACGTGTACTTAATGTGTAATGCGTGTATAAACAAACGTACGGTAACGCGGTTGAAAAAAAGCTCTAAATTATTCCTTATAAGAAGAACGATATTTGTCTGGAAGAAACACTTATTTAATCGATCGTTTTCAAGCAAAGCAATTGCAAAAGCAGTTAAAAAAAAGTATTCTATTTGGACGGAATAGCGGAGGTGAGACATAACTTATTTTCTTGTTCCCACAGGTGAAGGCGCAAACGGAATGCGACCAACTTCGCGTGCAGTTGAAGAAACGAGAGAATCTGATGAAAACGTCGATGCAGGACGTCAAGACGGCGAACGGAATCATCTCAAAGATGAACGAAGATTTGAACAAATATTATACCGAGGTATTTATGCGTTCCATTAAGCAGGGGGGAAGATTGCCGAAATCTGACAGCAGTGAGAAAATTTTGCAAATTTCGTCATAGCTTCCGTTGTGAACTTCTGATTCTCGTCGTGATCAGCAACCAACCCTGGCTGCTGCATTCACTTCCACGATTCGTTGCCGTAGCAACTTAGCCAAACAGTTTACCGACGTGCATTGTTTTCAGCAGCTGATCACGAGTTGATATGTCAGCAAAATTGATTTTTGATTTTTGGCGAACTTTAGAACAAGACTTACAAGCTGGAAGCGGACGATCTTCAGTGCAAGATAAAACAGTTGGAGGAGGAAAATAGGGAAATTTCGTCCGCCTTGGCGTCGCAACGAGACAGAGCCAAAGAACTCGAAGAAAAATACAGAAAGTTGGAGACGGAAATCGAAACCAGTAGGGAGAGCATAGAGAAGTTGGAAAAAGAATCCAAAACGGACAAGAATGGTAATTTTTAGCGTCTACGTAATTGTTTCAGATTCTACGAAAAACGCGAAACGTTCGAAAAAAATTCAAAGTTTTTGTTTTATAAAATTCCCGAGCGAAAACAGTGACGTGGCAGTTATTCGATCCATCTGAATGTTAAAAAATAGGTTTTTCTTTCTCCTGGTACAGTGATTAAAAGCGAAGATTCAGTCCTTGACGGACTGTATACATTTTCCAGTATTTCTTTTAATCTTTTTAATGTTTATTATTTCAGTTATCGACTATTTGAATCGACAATTAAACGACGAGCAGCGGAGTGCAAGAACGCTGGGAGTAAGTTTCTTTCGCTTGAAACAAATATCTAGTAAGATAATTGTAAACAAAACATCTGTAACTGGTTTTGTTTGTTTTTTTTGAAGAGCTCTACGACGGGTTCGCCTTCGTACATGTACCCAGCTCCCAATTATCTGACGTCATCTGGCGCGACATCCAACGCAACTCTGCAGACGGTAAAACTTATTTCGTTTTACAGTGGTGGTAAAAAAAACATTTCTCACGCCATTGTTTTAATTTTTTCTTTCATTGTGCAACGCGTTCCCATTTCATTCTGATATTTTTATTGCTGCATTATGGAATCGGAATTATGGAATCGGTTCCTTCCTTCACTCCTGTTGACTTCAACGGAATAATTTCAAAGGATGACGTAATTTTGTCTTCAGTTCTGGATTCTTCTTGGTAATGTGTTCCGGAACACTAATTATCGTGTTTTATATAGTTTCAGTACATAAGTCCGATAAGCGGTACTGCTGCCACGTCGACCAACCAGTCTCCAGTGTTTGGAAAAGATAATAAAGAAAAGTAAGTGATTTAATTTTACAACATTAAATGTTTTCTCACGAGCCAAGTGACATTGTTGCAGGCTGTCAAGCGTTCCTACATTTTCCTATATTTTCAACATGCTCCTATAAATTCCTATAATTTCCTATATTTTTCCATAAACTAAAAAAGAAGGCCTAGATTATAAATTGCGAAGTGCTCTCCTGAGGATGTTAGTTGACATTATTTAGAAGTAAAATGCTCGATTTAATCCTCAAAGTAGTGTAAATATTATTTTAATTTACGATATTTCGGGCATTGCCCTACATCAGGGAATCTAATATACCAGTACTAATTTTCTCTGGAAAAGTAAATTGCAGTACGTACTTTGCGCCTCCAAAGTAAAATTTACGTACAGATTCAGTTGACTCGTCGCAAACTTTCAGCGTGTTCACACAAAATTGGATGTAAAATAACAAGTTTTTACGCACAAATTAAAAAGAAGCAGTAATTTTTACATCGGGCTGAAAGTTAACTAACAATAATTCTATATTTCTATGCGTGATTGCGTATTCATTCTTCATTTAATTTTTTTTTTACTCTTTCAGCGATCCTCCTCTAGATCCGAAGTACTTCATGCCTCAGACGCAGGTTCCTCCTCTGCCTCTGTCGACCGCCAAACGAAGTAACTCTAGAACTTCTCCGACTTTGAAAACGGCCCTTCCAATGAAAGCTAAACCGTCCGCCTACTTCAACAAGTTTGCGTCGCGACCCTCTTAAAGACTCTTGTTAGAAGGAAAAAATAATCCGCGACGAATTGTTATTTATTCGTTCGTCAAAATACATTTTTGATTGTAAATAGACAATGCACATATCACAAAGAAATATAACGAAACGGGACAGTTAACACCGGTAATTTTAACCCTCTCGAGTTTTTGAGTTCATCGGTTCGTGTTTCTATACCGTAATAATCGGGTCTACCTATCAATGAAGCTCTCCTTCGCGCTGATCATACGCACGCACGGCATAAAACAGTTTTATGCCGTGGTCGTACGTAAAGGGGTCGGGAAATCGCCAGACCACTTCATTGGCTAAAAGAAACACCATAGGCTTAAAGCGCTTACGGTGTAATGATAAAAATACAGCGAGAGAGAGAGATCTAAAAAAATAATAATAATACTTAAAGTTCGTCGGAGAAAAAGTCTATGTAAGAGCAATAGATTTTTAAAGTTATTCACAGAATGAGCCTGGATGACACTGGCAGGTAGGGAGTTCCAAAAGTCCACTAGATTAACAAAAATGAAGTTTTTCCTGAAATTCAGTCTAGTAGGTGGATGAAATAATTTTTGTGAGTGTCCTCTTGTCCTGTCAGAGAAGCTCATGGTGAAGTGTCTGCTGCGATCGAGTCTGGTGTAGCCGTTGAGAATTTTGAAGGTTTCGATGAGTTGCCCACGGAACCTCCTATTTTTGAGAGTGGGAAGCCGAAGGATGGAGCATCGGGTCCTGATTCCAGAGTTGACAGCACGTTCTCGTGGCGTCTCGTTGAACTCTTTCAAGCAAGGTGATGTCTTTAACTTTCCAAGGAGACCAAACAGAGCCAGCATATTCCAGGGTTGGCCGCATTATAAAGTTTTGAAAAGCTTGGTCTTCACAGGAACACTAACACTGTTTGTGGTTCTCTTGAGGAAGCCCAAAGGCAGCGCTGTGATTGGTCAAACGCAACGCGAAGGAAGCGGTGAACCGGTGAAAACCGACATTTAGTCAGTGGCCAACCGTAAGTTATCTTCAAAAGATGTTCTCCGTAGCTATAGAATGATACCGTATTTAATTGTAAACAAGTTGATTTTGAGGCGATCTCGGATGTCCCATCTCACCTCTTGCTGTCCCTGTCAGAACAGAAGGAATAAAGAATAAAATAAACCAGCACAATGCACGCCGTAACTCACTGCAGCGGACTTGAGGTTCACCCGTATAACGTGAAAGCATTGTTCGATACGTCAGTATATAAGGACATTATTATTATAATAATACGATGTGTGGTGCTGTATGTCCCGACATTTTTATTACATTGTATCGGGTTATAAAATATGGTATTACCTCTTTCCGCTGGCTTATCCCGTTTGCTCTATGTGCTGTATAAAAGGTCAACTGTGTTATGTTTGAGGCTCCGTACTTGCTGCGTTGCTGCGAGGTCGTATCAAATCCAATTGTGCGGTGCCTAACGGCCAATGTGTAAAATATCTACATATTTGTAAGATAAATAGTGACGTTAGTCCTGTCGGGAACCCAAGAGTACTTTTGTGTTACGTCACACCGGATTAGTCAACGCGCGGTTATGGGTGGGAGCTGCCCCATTGACCTAACCATTAATTATCAACATATTTTTAAGTAGTTTTAATAATTTACAAGCTAACACATGTCGCTGCTTTTAATTATACGGTAAAAGAACAGCACGCTACCGATAGTATCCGGTAATGTATATCTGCATAATTACTTTATTTTCAAATACCGTTTTTTTATAGGTCCATAATTATAATGTAAAACTTATCGTGTTCTAAACTAGTGTATTTTACCTGAAAGGTGTCACATACGGACAATATTAGATTTAAACTCGGCGAACATGAGAAACGTGGTATTTTCGAAGTACGACGTAAACAAAGCAGAATATTGTCGAGAAAAATATAATTAAATGGAGGCGACCAATTCATCATCTACTGTATATAGTCAACGAGAAAGAATGGAAGATATTACATCAGGTAAACCTGGTAAAAAGTGGTGTTTCCCCAAGTTGTTTTAGTTTACGATAATTGCACGAGTGTAATTGTCGCAACGAGTAGCCACATTGCCGAAATACTTTTTTTTTTTTACAAAATATTATTATAAGAATGATAGCGACGTTATCAGAATTCTATTATTTGATTAATAGTCTCATTATAACTGTGAGGTTTAAATAATAATTTGAATAAAAACTTATTATTTTTATGTGTAACGACGTTTTCGAAAATCTTATTATAGAAACAGCTAGAAAAATAATTGCATTTGGAAACGAGAAAAATATAATTATTATGTAAATTTTTTACATCGTAAAATCCAATCTGTAAGTTAATTGTAATTTTGATACTGTTGATTAAAACATCGTTTCTTACAACTTGTTCTGCTGAAAAACACTGAATGGCGAAGCCTGGGTGCAACGGGGGGGGGGGGGACACGGCACACGGGGGTTGTTTTCTCCTGTCCTTAAGGTGACCAATAATACAGTTGGATTAAGATGTAAGCACGTTCGCAGGTTTCGAGAGAATCAGGGTTGCCAATTTAAGATTCCGTCGTTGTTATAAATATAAAGGCTTAACAGCTTAGCAAACGTGCCTGGACATTCGCTTTTTCGACCCGGTCATCGGATACTTGGAGGAGACTATGTTTCACTTTCCCCTCTCATAATGACCCCATTAAAAATAAAAATATAGGGTTTAAATACTGTAGCTTGTGCATCAGTCGAGCACCGATTTACAAGTTTTGGATTTTGGAGCACAAAAAAGAAATATATCTGTATCGTTTTGGAGCAAACATGGCGTCTGTTGCATCATGAAAAAATATTAACTCTGTACTGATGCTGTGCATTGAGCATGCATTGGCTCTTTTTATAATTTTGGGAACCCGTAATGTCCGTCCAAAACTATTAAAACACACTTCTAGCCTAGGTGAATAACGTTGCAATCCATTGACCATCAATCACTGATGTCACTGATGTGGATGTAAATACTAGGGGTGGCATGGGTGCCACCTCAGCTCACTTGCTATCCTGTGATGACCTTCATCTTCAATCGTCATAATTACATAAAATACACGATTAGTTGGATAGACCTAAAACCATGTAACATCAGGACTCGCAAACAAAAGCGGCATTGCGATGTAGCTTGGTTGGCATCCGCCATTTTTAATCTGTATTCAGGCCTTGTGCATCACCATGGGCGCTTATGTAGCTTGTGAGTCCTGATGTTATGGTTTTAGGATAGACCGATAGATCGTTATTTAAATCGATATAAAAGAAATGAAAATAAAACAGTTTTGGATAGGTTGCCTATAATGAGGAGTAACATCATTATATTGGTATAATATATACCGGGAATAAAAATGATAAAATATTTATAAAATAATAACGAAACGTATATTACAAAAGATACCGGTCATAAAATATGCAAAAGCCCTTGTTATAACCCACGTATTTTGAATTTATGTATAGATTCATACGTTGTTCCTTCCTCAGATGTTTTGGTAACGTGCACCGCATCTAGCGTCCTTGCCACCACCGAACAGTTATATTACTTTGGCGCGGCGATGGCCGTTCGCCAAAGACGCAATACATCAGGCAAAGAATTGCTCCCACTTCCGTCACTTCGGTCACAAATAATGTCTCTTACTTTCCCAACACCCTTTCCTGGCCTTCCCCTCGTTTTTCTTTCGGACATTGCCAAGTTTTCCAAAGCACTTTTAGAGAGCTGGGAGTCCATTTACGCCCTGATATTGACGGAGCGGCCCACACATATAGCGGAGTGCAGAATATATGATTGCGGGCCCCATTGTAACCCATAATGTGCGACATGACATTGCTCTCCCTTTTTTTTCCATTCTTTACTTTCAGTCGAACGTCTAATGGTCTCTTCTAGTAGTCACTTTTAGAGTGAAAAAGGAATACAGAAAATTGCGTCGTTAGTCGCGTTATTGAAGGTGGATACGGAAATATATCGATGTTAAAATCGATACTTTCGCACGACGTGGAAGTTGCGGACTGTTTAAAATGCAGATGATATATAATATCGAAACTCTCAGGCCCGTATTCTCATCTCGCGAAGGAAATGCTTGGGGCTTCCTTCGCCTCGCGAGATGAGAATACGGGCCTCATATATCCCTGAACAGGTGAATTTGCAAATTACGTCTTTTACATGCTTTAAATATATGTCTAGCTGGCTCCATCAGTCATCACAAATCATGATTTGTGATGGAGCCAGGACATATTTGCAAAGGTGTATGAATTAAACAATCTTTAAGGCAAAAGTATAGTT
Organism: Scolopendrellopsis subnuda; assembly: GCA_034694405.1. Lineage (NCBI taxonomy): Eukaryota > Metazoa > Arthropoda > Symphyla > Scolopendrellidae > Scolopendrellopsis > Scolopendrellopsis subnuda. The sequence goes on from JAQFYH010000797.1 coordinate 10,032, forward strand.
TCTTTTCCGTTGTAAAAGTTCAAATCGCAAATGTACACGGGTTATAGATAATTCTTCGTACAATTAACAACGTTATTCGTCGAAAAAATATGTAATTTCTTCTATTTTTTCATAAAAAACTCTTAAACAGTCTTCGAGTAGAAGTTTCTTCTTCTTCGTACAATTAGGTGCGTAAAACGCCTTCTGACGCGATACACAACTCACATACTCGTTGTGTGAGAATTATACAAACCTCTTCCATCCATTTTCAAAGGGGGGGACCTATTTCCTTCGAAGTATAGAATAGAAAAAACCGAAAAACGTATAGATTTCCGCCGACTCCGATCTTTCGCCGCTCAGGGAACGCATAACACGAAACAACTGGTGCGTCTTTCAGAAGACGTTTTCCAGAAGTTTTCCCAGAAGTAGCAGACATATTTCCTACATTTATTGATCTTCCAGACATCGGAGGCAGCAGAAAATATAAAATAAATAGATCCTCTCCAACGTCAATCGCATTAGAATCCAAACATTCCCGCTCCCCCGAGAGACCACTTGGCCAGGGTTCTCTCTCTCTTCTACGCGCGATTCAGTGCGAAGTTTTCAGATGTATGTTGTCAGCGGGCCAGATTGCACCGAAACTGAGTAAAAATGTAGTCTATGTTTCTAAACAGCAAATGTCCGATCTGACGCTTCGCGCACGGTGAGATAAACTAAATGGACGTCAATTTCATTTCCGAGTATTCGCTGATCAGATTTCAAATTAGCAGCATTTGATTCCGTTGCGTAAACAGAATTTTGCTAAGGGAGAGGGAAAACTTCCTAAAAGGAAAGGACGCCGAAACTTTCAACTCGATTTTGGTGGTTTCCCTTTATTTCACCCGAAAAATTTTTGAACTTGTAACCAACTGCAGTTAAACTTCGAAAGAAACGCTCAATGTAGAGAGAGCTTTGTCTGTACTCATCGCATTTCAGCATTTAAAAAACATGAAAGGTGTGATTTCATTCAGAATGGAGAGTGGCTGTGGAGTTGTGTGGCTCAAATGGTAAAGTGCACCATCATTTGGGCTCGTTTAACGCGGATTAAAACCCGGCCAAC
>JAQFYH010000798.1:0-11107 GCA_034694405.1 Scolopendrellopsis subnuda
TCTGGATATGTCCAGAATACAGTATTCTTTATTTTAACGAGCACGTAAGAATACATTACCATACCGTATCCAATTTTGTCTTGCTCTGTATATAAAAAAAAAACTTCTAGATTTCAGAAGAAGAAAAATTAGAAGAATAATTTTCTTTTTGTTACAGCAGGATCCCATGGTTCGTTGGTATACTCTTCTTTTTTTTTACGCAGCACTTCTTCAGAGAACGTCTGGTTTAAAACCTGTATACGTGCACGAAAGGTCCTTGTTTTTCAATGCAAACTTTTTTACTGCAGTTATTATGTTGTTTTTAGTTTTATTTTAAAATAGGCTAGTTTCAAAGTTAAAAATCTGATTATCTATATTAAATTTACTCTGTAACTTATTTCGAAATGGAGATGACGAAAACAGACACCGGAAGATGTATCACGCACAGAATCCCGCTTTGTTGCTGTTAAGGGCGCTGACACGCTCCCAAGCGAACGCACTAGCGCGAAGTTAGAAAACGCCGCTCCCCGTGTTTTGCTATGAGAAACTACGGTATAGAGAGTTGCGGAAAAAGGGCCGCTATAAGAAAACGAATCAACGGATTTCAAATTTTTTTTGTGTTGTTTAAATGGATATTATCTGTGTCACTCGCCCTTAAACCGTAAAGAAAGAGTTTTTATTTCCATATTTTAGTATTTCTCAGATATCAGGTATAAACTTATGTCCTTAAAAATTGAAAATGGCAGGTTTTATAAGTTATCTATTGACAAAGAACGAGTGTTAATTAGGATGCATTTTTCCATGTCTGATTGGTATGCGGCTCGCCCTATGAAAATATTTTACGTCACAATTTTCACGTATAAGCAGCGTAAAGCTTACGAGACGTAATTTCTCCAATGATTTTCTATTGTACCCCGTAAATCTTTCTTTCCTTTTTCTAGTATTTATTTCTCCTTTTTTTATTTTTTCATTTTTTTTAAAGAAATTTCAAAAGCTGTTATGGAGGGGAGAATGTGTCTCTGTCCGCCCTAAACGACGCGCAAGTCTTTTATTTTTTTTCTTTTCAGTTAGAGTGACGTAACTTATTGTTTGCTGCGCCTTCCATTCGTGACTGAATTCACTGATAAATTACCCCCATTCCCATTGAATTCGCTTTCGTCCATTTTGTAATATATCCTTCGATTTGAATGACGATGAGTATTGAATTCGGCGTACTTTGCCTCAGTATATTGCGAAAAATGTTAGCTAAGCCAATACCATCCGATCAATCTTCTGAACTGATAATGTTATGGGGAAGAAAAAGAAGGTACATTATTGTTGTCAGGCGCTCCCACGCTTTTTCACCCGCAGCAGTAAATCCGATTGATACAAAAGCATAATAAAACAGAGCGTTTTGAACCTGACCGTCAGTATCGGATTTAGAAGGGCGGGGAGGCAAGGGGGCCGCCCTTCCCCCAAATCCTTCCTTAAGGGTAAAAAAAGAGAAGAAAGAAAAAGGTAGAAGGGAGAAAAAGAGAGGAAAAGTAAAATCGGTAAGAGTATCTCTCATTTTTAAAATTTTGTTGCGGGTGTAAGATGCTAACATCTCCACCAAACAAATTAAAGTAAAGGGCAATTCTATTTTTAATCCCTAGCTCACCTACTATTACTTAAAAAACATGTTCGAGCTTGTCATTTTTGCTTGTCATTTTTCGTTTATTCGCAATAAATAAAAATAAAGTTAGGCTTAACTGCAATGGAGCACGGTCTGGAGCAAAAGTTTGCGCCTGGCTATGACTTTCTTCATGATGACGTCACATCCATGCTGCAGTCTAACAGCCTAACAGAGCCAACCTTATTTTATTTATTGAGAATAAACGAAAAATGGCAGGTAAGGGTTTAGAAAATGTGTTCTAAGAATCTAAGGTAATAGTTGGTGAGCTAGAGTTAACATGAAAACAATTGCCCTTTAAATTTAAAAATTTTTTCTGACCGAATGCTTAAAAATGTACGATTTCGACTTATTAAAAAAAATTCCTTCAAACCACGTTCCCTTAAATGGCGGCATCGCATCGGGGGACGGTTATTGATTTGTTCCTCCCGAAAGATTTTTTTCTAAGTCCGCTACGTCTGCTGACCTTATGAACTTACAAAACCAGCACATATATGGTCGGTGATCGAGTTTCTTATCACCCTGTTCAATATTCAAAATGAGCAGCACTTTCATTAAAATATATTCATAAAATAATGCGGATTCATTTTGATTTTTCATTTTGCCGAGTACAAAAGTTCAATATCACGAGATCATAAAAATCCGATATAAATACTCAATATAGACTGCCGAGAGCAGAAATAATTTCCTTCTGCCAATATATTTTATCAGATCCAAATAAAACAAAGATATTATATAATATATGCATTCGGTTTTATATTGGAATATGATATACGGGACCTTTCTATTATAGCTTATAAGGAAATATATAGCGAGGCATAAAGAAACCTCAATATCAGTTTAGATTTTTAGCTGGTATTTTTAGCATTACACAGAATCCGGTATTGTAAAACCGGCTATATTAAAACAGAGTGCTTTTCATTCCATCAATCTCAAGGTATATCCGGCTTTCCTAACATAACCTTTTAAAATTTAATATTTCGTAAAAATTGTGTGTAACACTATATATAGCGATTAAAATATGGCGTATATGCGGCAACGATATTGCTAAACATTAAGGGATAAGGTGAGAAGGAGTGTATGGTGCGTTGCATGACTTTTAATATAATATAATGGATAAGTGCTGTATAAGTATGAAGTTTAAGTGCTACTATAACGTTACATTTTTATACCATTTTTGATGATGATAGACCAACATATAGGGTTAGGAATGAGGTGACTGAACGGTAACACGCCCACCTTGCAATCAGGTAGCGCAGCTTTGCTAGTTACCCACTGTTAAAACAAACAGATAGACTGGTTTGAATTTTTTTTTATTTTTACGATATTATAGGCCTGTAATGTGTAATGTAGTCTGCAAGGCAGTAAGGGGGTACACAGGATATAGTTTAATTTCAAAACTTTTACCGTTTTATTTATTTATTTCGAAAATAAAAGTTGGAGTTAAATTGCCAAGAAAATGAATTTTTTTAAAATTATTGCATTCGAATGCAGTCAATTCGCAGTACCATGAGTTATATAAAAATTTCATTTGGCAACCATAAATAATTGTATAAATAAGAATATAAAACATATCTGCGGCAGTTAAAATGAAGAAAAATGCACAGCATATGGACACAATGCCGTCTATCAAATTACTTTCCTCTTCTATTAATGTATCCGGTCCCGGTTCCTATGCGTTCAATTTCCTGCACTTTGATGAAAGATGGGCTCTGTGTATTGTGTTCTAACATGATATAAACATGGGATGAATGCGAACATCATTGTGTTTAATGCAATCAAAAATAAAACAGTTGTCGCATACCGAATAGTAAATAGGTTAAAAATACGCGAGTGTGTAAGTAGAAAATCGAAAATTATGTACAAAGCCACGCATTCTACACGCATTCTGTATCTGATAAGAATTGCCTTCTGATTGCCGTATAATATGGATAATTGGGTACTTTAAAAATACATACGACGAAAGACAGGGTTATCTATTTTATCATTTCCAATCTGAGATCTGGATAATCCAATACCGATAATCCATTATATCTCTAGATTCCTGGTATAAGGAATGATGTAGTTAGTAAACAATCATTTTCGCTATTGATTAATCGTAATGATAATGATGATAGTTAACTGCTTCATATAATTTGTAATTAACCTACGGGAACTCCAACACTAAAAACAGAAGACGACATAATGGCCTGATTTTGTTCAGTCTCCTTGGTCTTGCCAAGAAAGGCAAAGTCGTATACAAAAAGTTATGATACAGTACAATTATTATTTTATAGTGATGATATAGGACAGGTTGCTTGGTTACCACATAAAGTTTCATATACAGTTAATGTAGAGCAATATAGGAGAGAGGAGTAAGAGTAGCTTATATGGTTATATGTTAGGTTGTAAATAACTATCCAATATCCTTGCTGTCAGTCCCATAAACACATGAGCCTTGTCGTTACAGCGTGCTATCTACCCTAACCAACATTACTGCCAGTTTGCTGTGATGATAGCACTCTGCAAAGGACTATTCATGCCCTGCAGAATGGTTACAAATGCGATGAACTGTAACATTGAAGCATATTTTATTATCACAGACTCCATCTAATCAGTTTCCATTTTTGCTCGTATGTTGTTTTTATTTTCTTCAATTCCAGCACGTGCTCTCGCGCCATTATTAACTCCTGAATTGAGTTACTTATTTTTTTTTATAATAACTTATACTCTATACTTGACATGGTACCATTTCTTAAAACCCACTTCGCCGGAATAACACTCTTTATAGAAAGATAATTATCTCCGGTTTTCTGTGATAATTTTAATTAATTTATGGAAGAAATTGAAATCTGGCTGTTTGATTGGTCCCATTCATATCAGACAATCAGTCAGAAGGATAGATTTCAAATCTGGCCTTCTGACTGGTTGAAATCATTCAATCAGAACGCAGGATTTCAAATTCTTCGTAAAATCCAATAATTATTTTACATAATCTAAAGCAGTAATATTTCTTTTTTATTAAATTATGTTTTTAATAAACTCAGAATGTTATTCCGCCAAAGCGGTTGCTAGCAAAAGGCATAATAAGTTATAAGTCCTACCTCTATTAAGAGCACAATTTTATTTATTTCCCACGTTTAGAACTTTTGGGAGATAATGTAACTGTCATGCAGTATGCACCTTATAGAATTGCCTATAGCAAAGTCAGACAGGCTATCACAGCTCGAGAGCGAGCTAGCCTATTGGTAGAGTGTAGATCTGACTTTGCAAGACGATTGGTGCCGGGCGCAGATCCGAATCTTGAAAACAGAAGGTTTTTTTTTCGATTTGTTTGATCATCAGCATCGTTGTACTTTAATTATTCAAATGTCAATATTTTAAAAATAATGTGTGTTTTAATTAATTTTAGTTTACACGATTTCAAGTGTACTCCATACAATTCTGATATTTAACGTGTTTCTTGTTTCTAATTTATTCAATTAAAAAAATTGGTGGTATTAGAAATAACCGACTGGAAAGGGGCGTCATTGCTCAAAATTTTATCTGATTTTTGCAGCCATCATGCTGAATTTAATATGATTGTTTCTTTCCACTCGCTTCACCCTTTTGGTGCAACCGCTCATTCCGAAATTGCGAGAATAAACCGACTCAATGTTGCCAGTATTAACACTCGGTTTCCCTGTCTGTTCCACTCAGGCGTTACTTTAAACTCAGTCTTGCTAAGATGAATTAATAGTTGTAGCCGAGCTTTATTTATGTTGATTCTACAATTTCTCCTCATAGCTCAACCATGCAAGGTAATTGTAGCTTTATCTGCGAAAAAGGTTTCGACGTAATTGACCTTTCCTTACGCATGCGTGCTTTAAAATGACTTGCCGGAATATTTATCCGATTTTGCGTGTGGTCACGAAGATCGATTTTAAATCGATTTCGACATCGTTTTTCGAGGGGATTTAAAAACCAATAAAATAACATATAAAGGGAACCATTTATATATTTTAGTCGGTCGCTGTGAAACCAATTCCGATTTTTATAAGCAATCAAAATGTATTTACAACCTTCCTGAGTTTAGCAGAATTGGACTTTGGACCGCAATTAACTTTAACATGGATGTGTTACCCAATTTTAAAGATAAATGAAATATTATGGCGTTCTTTATAGTCTTCAATTATCAGCTGGTATACACAGACAGATCTACCGTAAAGAACTGTAAGCTAGAAAGGCTTGCAAGTTGTTTTTTTCTAAGATTTAACCATGCACAATAATCGCACAATACTAAAAAAAAAAAACAGGTAGAACATGGCCAAATCACTATAAGCTTCTCTTCTGAAGTCACCAAAACCGGCCCAGATCCACGCGTAGCAACTGAGGTTTTTGTTGTTGTTGCTAGGCAAAATGCTGTTCCGAACTTAACCCAAGAACAAAATGGCCATTGTATATATCTTCGTCTTCTGTCGCTTGGCAATTTATTTTACTCTGTATAAGATCACCAGCCGTTGTTTTCGACTTCAGTGAACATAATAAGTTTATCCAAATTCCAATATTTCAACATTATCTAACTAATTTTAAACATTCTCTAACTTAATAATACGTAATATATCGAATTCATTAAAATATAATTATATCGATATTATTATATGAAACAGGAAGCGTTATTGTGGGTTAAATGGTCAGGTACTTATTAATGGGATTGCAACGCCCTTTAATTACTATTTCCCACCTTTGTAAAAATATGCAGCAGCTTTAGTTTAATAAGCTAATGTTAATTCTCAGCATATGAATGAAACTGTGAAATTAATTTCTAAGCTATCACGCACATTTAAAAATATGCGCAAGCGCAATACACAAGTAACTTATATATACGGTTCTTGATTATACTCGTAAACATAAACTATACGTATTCATTTAACTTATTACCTGCTGTCTAAAAATAACTTACATATGAATCAAACTTCTACAGTCTGCACTTTTTAAACGATCAAATTCCTTTTATTTTTATTAAATTACCGTAATTTATATAAAATTTTACTTTTTATTAAAGATTTCAAATATTTAAATTTTATTTAAATTGCGTAACATTATATAATTTTCGTTTGCACAAGTAGGCTATCCAGTACTTGAATGTGACATGTGTATAACTTATTGAAAATGTAAAAGGTATCACAATCATGATGATCGTATATTTGATTTCATTTTATCAGTGAGGTTAATACAACTGTTTATTGTTGAAAATGTTCATTCACTGCTTCTGAACTTATTTATAGGCTAATAACAACCAATCAGCGTTATCTTTGTCTTTTGCTTCACAGAACCAGTCATCTCACCATCTGCTTGCACATCCATCAAACACAGAGGACGGATCGGCATTTTATTCCGTTTATATAATATTTTGATTTCAACGATACTCCAATACTGCAGTCTTCTTTTTACGAATTGGTCACCCATCAATACGGTATACAGTGTGAGGGCGGGTGCTGTTTGTGAAAGGCGCAAACTTTATATCAACTACACCAACTTTCATGACTCTTCCAAAATTGATGTCTTCTCGAGTCTTTTCAGAATTCCATTCTTCACTATTGATCTAAAGTTTTTTTAGACTGATTCTAAGACTTTCTGTATACTTTGGGTATGTGTACACTGAAACTTGAGAAGTTGAATCCCCAGTATCAATCACAGTTGCTTCTTTACAATGTAGCCAGGCATTCGATAATGAAGTTAGAAAGCTGGGCAATATTTTCAAGTTAAAATATGGACTGAATCCTACCTTATCTTTCTTGTTCATGAACAATTATTTACTCCATATATTGTATTTTATTTGGGATGGACTGACTGCGTGCAGCGTATCCATTGTGGCAGTTGGAATGATGGATAAGAATTGAAAACGCAATTTACGAGCGAGAGACGTGGGCAACGTGGAAATAAAAAACACACAGGTAAATCATAGAGGAATACTTTTTCTTGCCAGTATTGTTTTGCCGCCAGTTTGTTTTAATTAATTGCTTACGAGCTGGATAAACGAGGGATATGAATCTTTAAGCAATAATGCGGTGCCTTGCTTTTGAGGCATTGGGATCCCAGCACCAAAACCCTAGAAGACAGAAGGTGCTCCTAGTAGGTGGATGGTTCAAAAAGAAACTGGACAGAATTTATTTCGGTTAGATTGTTAGATTATTGATAACGGTAAAACCATGGATAGATGACAATAATATACTAATCTATCCATGGTAAAACCCATACTAGTACATCTTCAAATTTCAACATAGGAATATTTAAAAAATACCACGTATCAATTCGATTGTATTTGTATATTAATACGTGGGTTTTTGGAAACATTATTGCAATTATTGTTCTCCCGGAATGGAGCTATTGAGGAATCCCATCCAATTTGGGATTTGAAAATATTCCATTCCATACTCCTCCTCACCAAAAGAGCGATCAAGTACTTGTCACGTGTGGCCGCCACACCCTACCAATCGGATCTCTAGCCTCCAGACCTTTCATCGTGAGATGCCAGCTCGATACAGAACCAGTAAAAGGAAAAACTTCAGTAACGATTTGTGATGGGATACCCTGTATGTTACCGTACTGAATTATTGCCCATAAAGTTAAAAGGAATTAAAATGCTGCATGCAGTTTTTTCTGTGAAATGTAGACCCATACAGCAGAACTGTTAGAGTGGCTTAGAATGTAGGACATGTTATACTTTTCTCTTACTCTGCTCTAAAAATGAACAAACATGCTCATAAAAACGTTAATTGCTGAGGGGTCTCCGTACATACGAAGTACAATAGGACTTTTCTTTAATCCTATTTTATAACGTTATCTTATTGCTATTGAAAATGACGTAAAAAAGTTTGAAAGCATAAAAGATATTAGCAATGTTCTTGCGCCCTCCACCATTCGCACTTAATTGCATTGTACTGTGTAGATTCTCGCAAATTAAATTTAATCTTTTATTACCGGTAATTAAGCATGAACAAAGTATTAAATAATGCCTGGTAATTGGAGTTTACTCTTCCTCGATCTACGTTTCGACTGCTCATTCATGTCCCTGTGTTTCCTAACAAATACCGTGTAGGTTGACAGTAACAATCAAGCCTTTATAAGTTGAAAGCACATTAAACCTCTTTAAAGAGTACACTACACAGACCTGTCTTATGTACATAACAGCCAAGCGGTCTAAAAGAGATAAGGTGTATATAACGCTCGGTTTCCCCGAAGGATAACTCAAATGGTCTCTGCTTTGTCCGAGATGAATTTCTGTTCGCGTTCTATTCGATCTCGCGGCAGAAGAGGGAAAAATTAAGAGCGATGCAACGAACATTTCTCTTTCTAGAGGTTTCAGCCGATAAATATTATTGAATTGCATTGCTTGTCTTTATATTTTGGGATATAACAAAACTTGTGTATATGAAACTATTTGGGATGTTCGATGAGTCTGGGCGTGTTAGAGAGAAGAAGTGTATTAGAGAGATCGTTTGAGCCTTTATACTACATTATTGGGTTTACCCCAGCAAATGCTCTATCGATTCTTGACGACGAACGCCTCCGCAAGCTGTTTCCAGCGAAAGTAAAAAAAAATATACGCGGAGAAATTTTGTTTTGAGAAGGAGAAAAAAAAAGATGTCTGTTCTGCTGTACTCGTATATTGATGTAACAATACAATTCAATACAGTAAAAAAAAAGAAGACGACATAAAACTTTTGGGAGAAATTATTACTTTAGTTATAGCCTACATCTTAGTTTTACGAAATAGGTTTTGGGAAGGAGATGTAATAAAAAGGTTTATTATTTACAACTGTCGTCCCAAAATTTTAGTAGTTATCTTTAATATATTCGGTACCGTAGATTGATATCAACACACTTGAACAGAGTAAACGAGTATAAAACTAAAAAGATATACTCGTAATAATGTTTCTTGTAAGTTTATATGCTTTTTAAACGTCAACCTTTACTGATGTATACTTCCATTAATGTGGATAGTCTCTGTAACTCTTCTGAGTATCCGTATACCTGAATAACTGTTTCAGAGAACTGTTTCGGAGAACTGATTCAGTTCTCCGATATCACGTTTCGAATTGTTTTTTGTTTTTTTAATTTTTCAAATTTTCTTAATACTCTGTAATAATTATAAAGGTCACATTTCTGACGATTATTATTTCGTTTATTCAAGACAGATTTCGACTGTGCTGATTTGGATTAAAAATTAAATTAATTATTTTTTGTTTTCTTGCTATTTTGTCTAATTATTCTTCTGAAATAATAAACCAGTTTATTCAAAACCTTGATCCTACGTGCTACTATAACGTCTTGATAACCTACCGTTATTATTTACATTGCATTAATTTGCGTTCAAACATTTTCTCAAGAGTTCAGGCAAAAAATGTATCCGTTGCAGTCGCGTTATATAGTTTCTTACGAAATATCTCATTTTACTGCCTGAAAAAAATTCTTGAAGCAGAAATGATTATGTTCACTTGAATAAAAGTTGAATTCCAACAAAAAAGAAAAAAAGGCTTGCTCAAGATACAGGCAGAGAAGCGAATTCAGTTTCTCCGTTATGAAATTGCCCCATTTTACAGGTGGGAGGCTCTTTGCAACGCTTCCTCGGCAATTGAGTCCTTCCTTAATGACAACCCTCTGTCACGGGCGGGGGTTGGCTGTCATTTCTTTTAAACTGTAATCTCCTTTTCCTTTTATAAGGTGAAATAGGACAGCAGAGTTTCTTGCCAATTTTTTTCCTCTTGAATAATAATAATAATTGCAAAAGCTCATCACCCATAGAAACTAAGACTTTTTCTTTCTTCTGTACATCTGAACAATGAAGATTACATTACCATGAAGGAATAAATATTTAGGTCCGGTTTGGCCATGTTATAATTTTAATTTTGTCTTTCGCGTTTCTCGAACGAGAAGTCCATTGTCTTCTCTGATGCTGTCACTCATGTTTGATTTTTAAAATGGTCCTTTTTTAACACAAACACGTTTATAAATTGAAGAAAAAATATCATTACTCGTAATTAAGTTTTAAAAACTTTCACAATTCTGGCATTCTGCTATACATTTGTAGGTCAAATCCAGAGTTGAAAGTCCGTGGATGTGGGTTTGAATTACATGTTCTAAGGGATCTGCCATTACGGTGATGTCACAGAGAGAAGAAATCGTGTAGCGGAGAGGACAAGGCTTGGTTTTGAATCGAAGATCTAAGTTATAATGCCCAACCCAATAAGTTTATAATATTGTCAGGGTTATTGACACGATGAAAGTCAGTTCTGGAGTTTCGTCACATCCTTATTTTTAATTTAAAGGACCACATAGGCTTTATAACACTGAGTTTGCTAAAAAGATAATAAATAAATAAAATTACTTGCTTTAGATTGTCTACGGGGTATAATTATTAATTTTTTTTTGTTTCTGGGATAATTTTAATTCATTTTACGAACAATTTAAAATCTGGCCTTCTGATTGGTTCAGCTCGTCCTGACAGGACGAATT
>JAQFYH010000799.1:0-11106 GCA_034694405.1 Scolopendrellopsis subnuda
TGCAGCAGTGATAAAATGAAATTAGTCACTTTGCTAAAATTCATAGCAAACTTTCCCACTTCATCATCGTGAATGATGAATCGTGTAGCTAGTCACACGTCCGGGCTGTCCATTAAACAACGCATTGAAGGAATCTATTAGACAACCAATATAGGCATTACTAGCTAATGTTTTTATTTGAAATTGATGTACCATAAAGCATACATAGCAGAACCGAAAAAAAACCCGATTCTTTTAAAAACTGTTTGCTATAATAAAACGAAGAGTAGACTCCGAACTGAAATAATAAATTTAAACAAAAGGAACAAGTACAGACGACGTTCTTCGCTTTTAAAACGCACTGATGAACTGTAAACTTTTCTTCGTCTTCTCTTTTTTTTTGTAAATTTATTTGCTGACGTTTAATTCCTTTGCATGGTGGCGGTTTCTCAATAAGACTGTTTCTCTTCTGCGAGAGATAAATTATTGCGTGATTAATATCCTTTTTTAATTGCATTTACACAGCGGAGTGACTATACAGTAAAAGTTTTGCGCAGTTAATAAAATCAAGAAGAATAATCACGATTGTGCGTGTTAAATAGATGCCTCGCGGCAATTGTTTGTACCCTGGCATTAAAAAGGAGTTCATCAGGGCCTATGCAGAATTTTTTAAAGCAATTAATCCTTTTCTCAACAATCCAAGTATAAATTCGGAGATTTAGCTTATAAAGCGATTCTTTTTTCATACACGAGCGAATGCACTCTTGGAGATCAAGACCATCTCAGCAAAGGGATTTCACTCGCTTAAAGGCTAAGAACATACAAGGTGTTTCAATTTAGTTTTAGGATTTCGATTATGTAGGCTATCAACTATTTCTACAGAGAGCAACTCAGTCTCGCGTGAAATGTTCTAGCAAGGGTTGCTATAGTTAGCAAATATTGGGGTGAGCCTCCATGCAATATACCTGCCAATTACCCCGCAGATAAAAAAATGTGTTATCCTGAATGTTTTTTGAAATCAAGCTTATATAACAAGTAACAATATTATTTTTGCAATATTGGCATTTCCCAGGGGCTGCAGTGGTGTAATGGATAATGCGCCAACTCACCAACCAGAGGTCCCATGCAGGTTCGAGCCCCAGCGAGGGTGAAAAATTTGGTGACGTTCTAGATTTTCTCATGGCTAGTTGGAGTAGGACTCCAATAGTCCGCGCTCGTGTCAATTGTAGCAGGTTAAAGAACCCCGAATATTTCCAGGTAAAAGGATTCTCTCAGGAGTGGAATAATATCCTCCTTTTGTCGATACCTTACCTGGGAATTGCCACCTGTTTGGGGTCGGTGACCAGGGAGGATGGCGCATGTAATCCACACTGCCCTTATGATAAAGAATACAATTTGGTAATATGCTGGGTTACAGTTGAAAACAAACTCTGCATCGAGTTTCAACATTACATGCAGACTTTAGGTGTAATATTTACACTCCCATCTCCCAGCTGCCGAAGGCTAACCATTTTCCAGGTTTACTCTTTAAACCAAAACATTAATTAATTTAATGCATAAATTCAAATTTTACATGGGAGTTTCGTTTCCTTAGCAGATGAGATTATTTACAATTAGCCTGCAGCAGGCTGTTATTCATTCTTCAAAGTTTATTCGTGCATTCTTGACAGTTGGAATTTATACAATTTATACGGGGATATATAGGTTGGTGGTAATTTGTTACGTACCATATTTTGTATACAACAAGCAGTAAAATTTTCTAAACGTGTAATAAATGTTCAAAATTTATTGTTTTATTTTCTTTCCTATGATAAAAAACAATAATAAATTATGTGCTGAGAACACAAATGAAATGAATGTGGCGACTATCCGGAATGGTATTCAGGTTGGAATATTCTAACTTAGAATGAAAGTATTCGTTGTACATTCTACCTCGACCACGTTATAGTGAAACAATAATTTTATATACCGTATACATATTATTTACTATAGCTCATGAGATTTTTCTTGCTTGATCAATTTTATTTTACGTATCGTATTTTAAATTATCAGAAATCCAAGTTGTCCTTGAACGCAAAGGAAGATGTACAGGACATATCGCTAGACAAACAGACAGCCGACGTTCAGAGTGACAAATTGTTACCCGAGAAAGGGTAAACGAAAACCAGGGTAGACCCCATAAACAAAATGATACCCTATTGGTAAAAATTGGAGAAGAATGACCCAAGATCAGACTCGTTGGAAGTTTTACGTCAGTGACGCAACCGTTTAGATAAAATCACAGGTACAGCAAAGGAATCAGAAATTCTCAAAATAAATTATTAATAATAATAATTGTGAATTTTGTCTATAGCAATTTCCGAAATCATCAGACAGTGCAAATAGATCCAATATATAGCCTAATAGCTCTCGCATATATAAATTTAATTTGTAAAAAAGTTACTGGAATACTGTACCCCAAAAATTTTACTGGTTCATTTGTGAACCAACATGTGCAAGAAGCTTTTAATATACAAAGAAATTGTAATTTTCAAAGAGATAAATACAAATTACCGCACGTACGCATGTTTACAGTAGTCATAGGCCTATACCTAGTACACATCAGACTGCAGCTGAGTCTAAATAATGCTGCAATCTCCAACTCGGCATAAACCTGTTCTAAGGGATGAAACATACATCTGCTATATACTGAAAATCTTCAACTGTGCTTTAAATTCAACTTTAACGATATATTGATGTTAAAGTGCATCAAGTTTATAACATTAGCAGCCTTCCGTACTTGCTGACATGCTGCGATAACAGCACCTGCCACCATTTTAGCAACATCCATTCCCATACCGCGAAACAAGTAAGAGTATATAGGCTGACAGTGATGATTACAAGCGTATAGTTACTGTACCAAACTCACAGCGAAAGCAGTCAGGTTTTTTTTTCCCTCTTTCTTTCTTTTTCCTTTCTCTATCCTATGCTCGGTACTGTGCTGACATAAAAGTAACCGCAAATGCCGATAAAGGCGAGAAGATTGGGTACATGAAAGTATAGTTTCTTGTATCATCCGCCATGTATAGAATGAAGTAATTTTCGCGTGGGTATAATGGTAGTAGCCAAAGCACCCATTAATATTGCTAATCAATATTATGAGTTTCCTTTACTGAAATTAAGATTTAAACTCGTTTATTCATAAGCGGCTTGTTTATAGGTTTAAAAACTTTAAGATGCGTTGCCCTATCAATCCACAAGAGTTCCTCCGTATTAATTGCTATTGGGGAGTATGGCGAAAAACCCGTTAAGAGTTTGTTATATCGAAAAATAGCCTACTATATACTCTTGAAAAGCAGATACCAATTAATTTAAGAAGTACGTTTCAGATTTATTTTGCTTTGTATATTAGGCTATAAAATGATTATGTGTAAGTTCTATCACAGTAATATTTCTTAGGATTACTCCTTTAAAACAATACCGTGATTTGTTATACCAAAGCTCCAAAGGTACGCATTTCCATAGCCAATAGGAGTATAGCTGAAGATTTTTTTTAAAGAATGTCGTTATAGATAGAATATAGGAATATTTAAAATAATATTTTTTTTTGTTTACTGTATAGTTTTACGGTACTCAAATAATATCAACAGGAAAATCAATTATTGATATTAATCTTGTCAGGTCTCCCCATAGTCTCCAGAGGATTTTGGTAGATAGAAAAACACATAACAATCGATAATCTTCATCAATTGAGTTTTCTTCAAAAAAAAAAATTGGAAGGACGTTCTCCTGGCCCCTCGGGATTTGGCGGGTAAAGGGGACGACAAAAATATCTATGAATAAAAATGATTCATAACTTAGGATAAGCGGTGGATATGGAATGGATTCCCTAATCTGTCTATGCTATAGTTGCCTATAGCACTCCTGACGAAACACATGTTAAAAGACTATTGGTGTTCGAAAGACATGCTGTAGTTTCGTATTGCTTTTGCTTTATTGAGAAAAAACTTTTTTTTTTCAAATTGACACCCGAATAATTGGGAAAATTGGGATCTAACACCTGATCCAACAGGTTGAAAGAGCATTTTTTTTTAAGATTCGAACCTGGGTCGGTCCATCCGGCACCAATTGCCTAGCCAAGTAAGATACTCTGCCACTATAGGCTATTGTTCTATTGCGAAAATCAATTCTTTGATTTAGATAACAATTCTAATATTTAGAATGCTTGCCAAAATATTATAGGAATGTAGATTTCATATAATTCCTTATAATTAATTCATATGGAATATTTTATATTTTTATTTATAAGCAAGAGTGTGAAAGCGCCACCTGCACGTTTTGCTGTGGCGCCGGTATCTACGTGTAGATAGGTTTCATTCAAAAAATATTATAAATTGAAGGGTTCTTTTCTGATATTTTTTCAGTTTATTGTTTATTCAACATTCTTTAACAATATGCGTTCTACAGCAGCACGAAGGATGCATATCGATATAAAAGCCAGCTTATTACAGTACTCGCATATATACTCGCGTCGCGTATATATAAAAGATATAATCCACCTTCCCCATATATCGAAACTGTGGAGTCCTAAAATGCGTTCTGCATTTATACCGCACTCTACACATATATAACCAACTAGACGCGCATTCTGTGCTCAGAAACTGATGCATATAGACCATTTTCATCATTTTATTCCCTTTCAAAATGCTGCTGAAGCGAACTAAAACTTGACATACCCATAGAGCGTGCCCTGTTCATGCGACTTCCTCTGTTATATCCAATTTTAAGTTGAGGGGGAATAAAAAGTCCCAGCATTAAGTAGACCCGGCTGAAAGCCAAGCACCGACGCGCGAATGCCAAGCGAGAACTGGCGGCGCATACATACTGTATGCTGTGCAAAGACTACATTACGCAATTCTTTCATTATACAAATACTTTGCTAAAGGCGAGTATTTTATAGCAGAAAAGAAATGATAGTTTAGAAATTCCAATACATTCGAAATATTCAACAGTCTGTGTATACTGGTTTAAATGTGTATTTCGAAGTTATTAAACGTTTTCTAATAACTTAAAGTGTAAATGCTGGGCTGACAAATTATAATTTAATAATCGCTCTAGTATTGTTTCAAAACATTAAATATGTGTGTGTTTTCATTTTATTTCATTTCTATCATTATTTAAAAAAACTAAATCGTGGGAAATAGCTCACCTTCAGGCTTCAGCTGAATGTATCGCAATCATTCCGAGATAATCCGCTGAACGCTGTCAATATGAATCACTTTTTCTTATTCATATATAGGCTACTGCATGTAAGGAAGTATATACGGTATATTTCATGTTCAAGATGCAAATGCTGCCAGTGGCCTCAAAAATAGATATTTCTGAGGCCACTGCTGGCGAGTTGCAGCTCAATCGATTGCTTGAATTTATAGATAATGTTATACACCCGTTTCGTTTCCACGTTATTCATATTTCGTACGGTGTATAGGCCTACACATCTACTTATATACATGAGGCAAGTGCACGCGATAGCTGTATCATGCGTAGTGGATTTACAGAATACAGATTACAAAAGTAAAGCTTTATTTCAATCCATGATTTTATACACTACTTTTTAAAGCATGACTTCGCATGTCTGTACAACGATATGAGGGGACAACGTAACAATAATATAATGGCACATTTAAACTAGCATATAATACCTTAATTTTGGGCACAGCATCAGCTGTATAACTTACGTGTTATGTTCAATAAATTACTATGGAATACTAAAGTAATGAAACGTAATCTGGTTTACTAATATGTTGAACATTGAAAATAACGTTAAATTATTGGAGTTTGAAAATTAAAAAAAAATTACAAAAGATATTAAAGATATTTTTTAAAAAAAATTATTATTAAACACATCACATCTAAGATAAAATCTTATCCGGTTCGAATCCCACGCAGAATTGGCCTCCGCGTGATCCATGGCCAATATACACTGACGAATCGAAAAACAAAAGAGTAATTAAAATGCAGTTTCTATTTTTAAAAATGCAAATATTTTAGTCAAAAACTATCGTACGAACTAATTACGATGCTACAGTTTGAACTCTAAAGACGCATGCACACGACATATTTTTCTAGACATTTTCATAACTTTTGTGTCTCACGTTCACTAAAAAAGCAGACGATTACAAAGTAAGTCGATGCACAGGTCTTTCTGTAATCTATTCGTAATTGATCAAAATCAAAACTTGCGACACAAAATTCGACAGTGTTTTACAATCTAAGCACTTATGCTTGATTTGCATAAAGTATGGACATAGAAGTGTTACAAAAATATCTAGAAAACTCTCCTAGCGTACGAGTCTTTAGATATTTTATATTCCTACTTTCAATTAAAGTAAAAAGGTTTCGATTTTCCTCGCTCTCTCTCACTTTATAGCCTATAGTAAACAAGTAATACGTTCGAACATTGGGCAATGCCCTAACCGTATACTGATGTTTAAAAAATATTGCATCTGCAGCAGCAGCCAACTGAAATCTCCCCATTTCTTTGCTTCGCCCTTTATGGCGTTTCTGAAACAATGAATACATAGAAGCGCTGAAATTATTTTCCATCTTTATAGTAGTTCAGCGAAAACGAGTTTGGCATAAATATTGCCCCTATTTATTTATTTTTTATACTTCTTTTTTATACTTTGGCTATGATCATAGGAAGCTCAAGCTGTTATAAGTGATAGAGTGGCTTTGTTATTACTTTCCCTTCCATATTTGTAAAGGATCAGGGATAGAATAATATAACGTTAGTAGGGCATGGATGTTACGGAAGAACGATATATCTTCCAAATGAATGAAAAAGGAAAAATCTTTTCGGAGGAAGAAAAGATACAGTAAGTTATTTGATAAAAAATTTTACGCGGTTTTAAATAATGGAGATACGGTAACCACTCTAAAGGAAAAAGGAAATATAAATTATCTGCCTATTGATGGTTGAAATCTTCCAAGTTTTTTTTACAAACTCTAAAGCATTTAAGCCTGAATAACCTTACATTTCGTTCACTTTTCGTGAGTTGAATACGTAGGTTGGATCATAAAATGTACCTACACACAATGGGCACATAATTATCCACTTATTGGGTACTCTTATGGGTAACACCATGATCCCTTAATTTAACTACTATAGACCTCATTCAGTCATTGCAAAAGTTTATTTGTACACAAACGGACAACCATAAAGTTTATCAATCTGTCGAGCACATAAAAAAAAATTGAAATAATTATTTAGTAATAGGCCTACAGTAAGTGTGAATGAAGAGCAGGAACGAAGAGTAGGCTTACGAAGAGTAGAGGTGTTGAGACAGGGGGTACGATTTTTATCTCGTGGTTTTAAAATATGTTGTCCGGAATGGGATTTTTATGGTTTTTATATAAAGAAACATATAACATATTGTTAGGGGTATCAGTAACTGATTGTTGATGTATGCGTTGTTACGTTATTATCATTAATTATAGATTGTTGATTCACTATTTAACGAAAATATCTTAAAAAGATTAGCTAAACGTTTTTATTTTTGATGTTCGTCATTTTATCTTATATTATGAATTTAATTATAATTAGCGATAGGCTACTTAAGAACACTGATTTTAATAATATTCTGACGTGCAAAATATAACTGAATTTTTCTGTTCTGTGTGTTATAAAATATTCCTAATGGACTCTCTCTGCAGCGAAAGAAAAGCAATAATTTCCAAAAAGACTTCAGAATATGAGGTTCTAGTGTTCACCTGAGACACCAATACATTTATCTTCCAACTTTTGAAATGAGATCGGGGAAATGATTCTTTTGATTCTAGTTCGCCTAAAATGGATTAGGCCAAAATTTTTCATCATTTTTCTCATTATAAATCATAATATCGAGCAAAAACAGAAGAGAAAGAAATCAAATTTTTCTGGACACGACTCACGGTCATCTCTATAATAAGTTATTCTCTATTTCGTTGTGCATATTTTAACCTATAGTTGAAACGTTTACTGCATGGTGCATGTGCCAATACTGACGAGAGTATAAAAGATAATAATTACTACTCCTGATCCTATTGTACTTCATCCATTGACAAAAATATTGTACGAAACACATGTCTGTAGCGCTACGATAGAATTCCACAGTTTTTCTTTTTTTTTCCTGTGTCTAGAAATAGTATAATAGTTTTTCTTTAATATTATACTTTTTTTTATCAATTTCGTTGCATTATTCACTATAATACAATAGTACTCTTTTTTTCTCTCTCAAATCTTTCTCTGCTGTACTTCAATTCCTTTCTTGAGCGATCTTTTGTAATGGGAAGAAGAAGTAGGGAGGACGGTGAGCGATATAGCACATAACCCAGCTTATGACAGTTTTAGTGGCAATTCTCGCCTGCTGGGACCAAAATGTTGTTACCGTTATGCCCTGTACACACATATGGGCAATGTGGGCATATAATATACACTCGCACAGATGGACTGCCTCCCAGCATCTATACATACTGGTGTTAAAGATTCTGACAAGCAGAATTATGGCTTGGGTTGTTCTCACCCAGCATACTTGTATTAGTCAGTGATGTTGATCGAATGCATAGTAGCGGAAGAAAAACACCAAGGGTAGCTTCACAAACCACGTAAAGAATACATATGTTCTTTGATATTTGCTGGCGTCATGCTAGATTTTATTATAAAGGAAACTCAAAACTGCTGACTAATAATAATGCAAATTAAAGCCGCCTATTATATAACGCTGCTGTTCGCATTCTCCGATGCTGGGTTTTATATAAATGATATGCTAACGTATACCGGATTGGGAAAGTTAAGGAATCAGGCAAGCTATAAATTTCTCTCTTCAATATCAATATTACCGCTTCCGGAGTAATTATATAACTGTGCAATTTGCTGTAACAGCGAGAATAAAATTAAATAATGAATGGATCTGGTTTAATATTCCTGGAATCCTAAACGTAATTGTATCAGATCCATGACATTATATACGGAGTTGAATGAGGCCTTTTAAATTTGCATAGATAACGCGGAAAGTAATCAAAACCGTATCACAGCAACTTTGGATCGCTCATATTTTGACGAGATAGCCTGTGGCCTATAATATGCGATAATATTGCTTAAAATGTAATAAACAATGTGCCGGGATAATATCACCAACATGTTTTTGGACAATTGAGCATTTCCCAAAGGATATTGGAAGATATTATCTGCAACTGCTGTGTCAAATGATATTACCTGTGTTAATAGCACCGGACCTGCATTCGAACCCCAGCAGCAGTCATTAAAAGGTTTTCCATAGGCTTGACGTAAATTATGGACGATTACGGTTGTCCTTGCTTGGTTGGTGCCGCGGGTGCGTGTGTTATATATAAGGTAGACCTATCCCCTCCGGCACTTGATCATCTTTGTCCGAAAGGGAATCATTTTGAGGCAGGATCCATAGCTCTTCTCCGAGCTTCGATATAATGGCTCAAAAATGAAATACGGACAATATGGTACCAAAGAAAGAAGAAAACATTTGTTATAGATGTTCTTTATCAGTCTATTGCAGACGAATATTTCCCTGCACCCGGAAAAATTTGGAAAAAGGAAAAGTGTAATCGATCCTGTATAACCTCTATCTTGGGTATATAACTTACAGTAGAATGTTTTTCTGCAGTCGTCCAAGATTCTTCTTTGCCGAATTGAGATTCCTTCGACTCACACGGCAATATTGACTTCTACGCACATTTCTAAACTTGGTGAGATGGACTATAATATTGGACATTGGATATATAAGAATGACTTCCAAGTCCATATTCTTCGTGTTTTATCGACGTAACTCTCCAATGAAGAAAGGTTAAGGTAGCTCTGTGCTGCATCCCATCATCAAGACCATAATAATATGAACGCCTCTTATATGCAGTACATGCCTCGAGTGCCAGCACTTATCTCTACACTGAATGCACGGACGAAGGAAGTTATAGTATAATACGTGTTTATATTGAGCAATTCAGGTGGTTAGAAACATATGCAGCTTAGCAATATAGTTTCTCTTTATTCGAAAGTTACGAATGGCCACTACACATCTTATATTTACTGTATTCTCCTAGGTTGTACAAATAACCCGTGTATATAACAAATATTACGCAGTTGCATCTATTGTGAGATGAGCCCTTTGCTCAATTGCTTCTAGTTCGATTGTTCAAACATTTACGAAGGCGACCACTACAGCAGCAGTATAAGCAAACATTATACTAAATTGAGGAGATTTTGGCGAGACCCCGCAAAGTGGGGCAAAAAGCTTATTGCATTTTCGGCATCGTTCTGGCAAATCCGCAAGAACCTGGAAAAAAATTACACCATTGTTTAACTTACCAATTAATTCGGTAGTCCTTATTTAGCGTATGTGTAAAATTAATTTCGATTACTTTTTTTTAATAGCAATCATTCATCTACCAAAATAATATGACTATACACTTTCTAAATCGTGAGTTGAGCCACTGGCTCATCGACACCGTTGCTCAATTGTTGAGTAACAACAACTTTGTTGAGTGAAATCAACAAAGTGGTAGGGTAGCAGTCAACACTTTTGATGAGCAGTAGCTCAACACCGATGTTGACTAAGTCAACATACAATTCAGAGAGCAAAAAAAACTTCGATCATTTCAGTAGATTTTTATTGCTAACCGCCGCCATTTTAATCCAAAGAGTTGCCATGGAGTATTTTACTGTGAGCGTGAAAACAACATTTTTTTTTTAAACTCGACTATCTTTGCTGATATACATTATTCTCGTAATTAATAAGTTATATACAGTGCCTGGTTTTTCTTTCCCATAGGGAAAATTCATCATCTCCATAGTCTATACATCAGGTAATTAAAAAATTGACATTTTCAGATATTGAGAGATTTGTCTAAACTTTTTTTCCATGTAAAATAAAAGAACGTCGGTTCACCGTTTCCATCATTTTAGAAAAAAAAATTTCATTTTTTAAATTATTTTTACTATGTAATAAAGCCTGATTTAAATTTTACAATTTTAGATTTCCCGAAATTAGTCAGACGCAACAACAAGAAAAATATGTGACATTGAGACAAAAAAACCATGTTTTTGTTCAATATGTTTTTCCTCCTTTCGTTTTATGG